>JAFIDM010000007.1:1711289-1762386 GCA_023159025.1 Thereuonema tuberculata
ATATATATATATATATATATATATATATATATATATATATATATATATATATATATATATATATATTAGCCTTTAGAACATTAATGGTAATGAAGTAAATGCAAATGCATATTTTGTTCAAGTTCAAATGTGTATAAGTAGCAGAGTTTCAGCTACATACAAGATTTTTGTCAAGCATAGGAAAATATGCAACAATAGTTTCAAATTCCATTCAGGTGATAAGCCTTAAAGATAACGATCTCTGCATAGCAGAATGGGGACTAACAATGACATCTTGAAGTTGCTTGTGGATTCAAATCAACTTAATACCATGTGATAAATCACTCATGTTCTCCAAGTAAATAAACATTTCGTAGTGGCAACTGGGAAAGTTGATGAAGATGGATAAATGGGGGGCCTTGTGAACTTGGTGAAAAACTCTTCCTAAAAAGCATGGTTGTTTAAAAACCACATTGAATCACATCTTGAAACAACTGTAACAAGTGATGAAAAGCGAATTTCATATAACAATTCAAAAAGCCCGAGCTAATGGCTAGATAGGGATGTACTAATAAATGATGATCAAATGTGAATTCCATTTGAATTAGATATTAATACCTGTAGTTATCTTTTTCCAGTGGGAATTAATGAAAGCAGGCTAAACTATCACTGCAGAAATCTACTGCCAAAATTGACCAAAAACAATTGACAAATATACAAATCCAGCAACAAAAAGCTTTCCTTCTGCATAACCTATGACACAAAAGCATAAGCTCAAAGATGCAGGACTGACTTAAAAATAAAAAACAGAAAACCACAGAAAAGAAAAAGTGACTAAGTGATGGTTAGTGAATCAGAAGTCTATGACAACAACAGGGGTGTTTGTGGGACCCCAAAAAATCCCCGGAAACTTTTATGGACTTACTACCGACATTTTGGAGTTTCGAGAAGGGGGGGGGGGAGAATACCCGTATTAGCTAATACGGCGAAAAATCCCCCCTCTCTACTTATTGGCGCCACGCCAGGTCACGTGATCGCACATCTGGTCGAACGAAGTCTCTCCCTTTTTTTTCTGCCGCGCCTACTTGCCGAAAAGAATCCAGAAGAGAATGTCCGAGAACCGGGGGAATGAGTAATAACTCGCAATAAGGAAAGAACAAAAAAGAAGTTTTTTCCCCCTTTTCACGCATTATCACTGCCTTTGGAGAAAGAAAGGAAAAGTTTTCACCACACACACTGACCTTGCGTTTTCTGCTTTCAAAGCAAACAAAATTACCCAGATCAAAATAAATAATTCATTATTATTCCTACTTCCTTTTGAACGACGATCCCCGGAATTTCCGGGTATCGAAGTTCAAAATCCCCGGAATTCCGGGGTTTCCCCGGAGCACAAACACCCCTGCAACAAGGTAGAAACTCTTTAATTTTACTATAGTGAAACTTGGATAATTTGAACTTGTTTAATTCGAAATTCTGGATAATTCGAATTTTTTGCTCGGTCCCTAGAATTCTGTATTAAAATAATGTTAAAAAATCGCGGATATTTTGAATTTTATTTTGGATAATTCGAATTTTTCGTATGATTGTCCTTAAAATATTACGATAAAAATTGTTAAAAATAATAAAATAAAATAATATTTATATATAAAAATCTTCGAGTCCCATGCGCTTCCTGTGAATGATTCAATGCAGTTGTAGGCTATACATTTGTGCTTGTTTTTGTGCTTGTGCCTTAAGTATTGTTTCTATGCTCTTACTATGGCATTGTCAAAAGCTAAAGCTCCTTATAAGTCATTAACATTAGCTGAAAAGGTAGCGGTGATTAAGGAAGTGGAAAAAGGTCTTAAAAAGAAATCGGAAATCGCCAAGGAATTTGGAATTCCATCCAACACGTTATCGACATATTTGAAGAACAAAGATAAAATAGCAAAAATGGCAATGGAAAAAATAGAAAAAGAACGAGAGGACCTGACAACCCAGAGGTTGGAATCATATGCTATGACTCAAAGATTGCCTTCAAAGAAGCAATTAAAAATATCAGCCTTTTTTTTTTTTTTTTTTTTTGAAAGTGATGAATAATTAAGCTAGTAAAAAATGTCTGATTTAATGAAAAAAATGTAGCAGTATTCTTAGCTAAAGTGTTAAATCTTCGATCGTGGAGTTAATCTTTTTTATTTATCTCTTCTGTTTGAGAGAATATACGTAATTCGAACTTTTTCTCTGGTCCCTTCAGCTTTGAATTATCTAAGTTTCCTGTATATGCTTATTATGAATAGCATCTTCCACTCTATTCCCGAGAAGAGTGCAGATGATATTGAAATGAATATCTGTGTATTTGGGTGTGTATGGATTTACTTGAGAAAGCAAATAATAAGGCAAACAGGATCCCATCAAGGACATCAATAAAATAAACAAGAAAGCCAACCAAACAAGGCTGTTTCGGGAGAAGTTAATAGTTCACAAAAAATATAAGTATAAATGATGAATTCTCATGTAATAAAATCTGACTTTAAATCCTTACTCTTGATGTTGGTCCACACACACAGTTGATTATAACGTTAAGGGCTGAACGCTGAACATCTGGATCAGAAATAATCTCTCCTTCTGCTGCGCCAAGCAAAATACTATAATGAGAAACGAAAATTCATTTTTAACTTCAAACAACATGTATATAATTCCAAACTTCTAAAATAAGAATGAATTAAAAATGGTTAAATTTGATACAGCAAAGTGGTATCCTTAAAAACAGTTTATAACCAAGCACTTTTGGCAACACAATTTGACCCTTTTTTGAGCAAAGACTTACTTCAAATGTATACGCATTTGTCTTTAATTCCTTTTTTCAGCTGTTAAGAGTTAACATATGTTATTTTAATTTATTTTTAGACCTTGTGTTAATGTAATATAACACTTCTAATATTGTTAAAGATTCAAAATGACACAAAAGACAATTTAGAAAAAAAAAAAAAAAAAAAAAAGCAGAGCAGATGTTTGCTTTGCCTTCATCTTTTAGTAAAAGCAGACTTTATAAAAATAATATAAATTCCATTTATCAAGACTTAAACAAAACGAAATTTCAATAACATAGGTCTTTTAAGGTAACTACTAAATGAGAATCATAATTGAAAAAATTAAGCACCTTTGAATAATTAAGTATGAATATTATATTTTGTAGCAATATTTTAAATGTTAATGAAAAAATAAATTCAATAAAATTCAATAAAATTTTTTTCTATGAATCTTCATGATAAAATAGGAAAAACTGCAAACAAAATATGTAATTTAAATTTTACAAGGTCCGGCCCTCCTTGCATTATAATACATTTGTGAACATTGAATCTTAAAATCAAATTAACTCAGGAACAGTCAAAATAGAAGAAGTAGCAATCTCTGGTTACAATTTAATGGCTCAGAAGAAAAATTTTATACAGAGAACATAATAGTAATTAGACAAATGTTCAAGACTGGAAAGCTTGGAAAGAGCATATGGGAAGGATGGATGCCTCTTTTAACAGAATTTACCATGTGGACATTAATTCAAGGAACACCTAGAGAAAACAATAGACAAGTTTAATCAGAAAGGGAGAACCAGACTACTCGGTCTATTCCTTGATGCTAATGATGAATAACATGTCTCCTGTCATATGACTACTGTCCTATTACAAATAAATTGTTATAAGATGGCTTTAAAAACAATATTTAAAAATGAAAGTAGAAAAACATGAAATTGTTTTCTGTGTGTGTGTGTGTGTGGGTGTGTTTTATTATTATTAATTATGTGATATTTACCTAATTCCCACAGGCCTTGTATCTTCAGGCAAAGGAACAGGATCGCATAAAAGCAACTGTGTTTTAGGCATTACAGAGCATACAGTCAGAACATCCAAAGCACTTCGCACTGTTTCTGCCCTATATAGGAGTTACAGAAAATATATAGGTAATTAGGCACACAAAGTTTCACACACAAAATGTTAACAATAAGTAGGAGTAAAAGATATATATACAGGGTGTTTCAAAAATACACGGCATAATTTCAGGTATGTATTTCCCACATGTAGACAATCAAAATAGTTCATTACAACATATGTCCGGAAATGCTTCATTTCCGAGTTATGGCCTTCACAACATTGAAAATCCCCGGAACGTTTTTCGTTCCGCCGGTCGTTGCCATTACAGAAGATGTTCAAAATGACCACCTCCTGCTTGAATACAGACCTCACATCGATGTCTCAATGACCTGCGAACACGATCCCACACTCCAGGAATGTTGCGTATGTCCTCAGAACGTGCCACAATTCGATTCCGAAGGGATTCCAAATCAGGCACCGGAGACGAATAAACCAATGATTTTAAATGGCCCCACAAGTAGAAATCGAGAGGGTTCAGATCAGGTGAGCGTGGAGGCCAAGCAATTGGGCCACCTCTACCTATCCATCGATCAGGAAACGTTCGATCCAAGTACCGGCGAGCCGTACGACTGAAGTGTGCAGGAGCGCCGTCATGCAAGAAGTGAGCGTGCTGACGATCGATCAGTGGAGTGTCGTCATAAACATGAGGTATGGTGTTTTCCAGGAAGTTTGTGTACGCCTGCCCCGTAAGTCTGTTTACAAGTACATGGGGTCCAACTAATCGATCACCAATGATACCGGCCCACATGTTGAGGGAGAACCGCACCTGGTGATGAGATACAACAGTTGCATTTGGGTTTTCATACGCCCATACATGCTGATTGTGGAAATTTGTTATGCCATCTCGTGTGAACTGTGCTTCATCTGTAAATAATACTAAGGCAGGAAAGTTCGGATTTGCAGCACACTGCTGCAAGAACCACTGACAGAACCTAACTCGTGCAGGGTAATCTGCTGGTGACAGCGCCTGTACACGTTGCAAATGATAAGGATACAATTGATGCTCTTTCAGCAGTCTCCAGACAGTCGTATGGGGAACATTCACTTGCAACGCTAACCTTCGTGTGCTGACAGAAGGAGTTCTGTTCACAGTCTCCAGAATCTCCTCCTGTTCTTCTGGAGTTGTAGACCTTGGTCGTCCCCTTCCCAATCCAGGAGAGTGGAATTTTCCATACTCGCACAGACGGTGATGGAGACTTACAAATGTCTTCCGATCTGGACATTGTCGCTGTGGGTACCTCTCCTGGTACAAACGACGAGCCAGCGCAGCATTGCCGTCTGCCTTACCGTACATGAAGTGCATCTCTGCCAGCTCCTGATTTGTGTACATGACACACAGTCGAACGCCAAACACACCACTGAATTTAACCTTCGCCTCGGAATGATCTGTCAGAGTGCCCTCTTAATGTGTCCTTTGACGGCAACGACCTGCGGAAAGAAAAACGTTCAATGAGACATCGATGTGAGGTCTGTATTCAAGCAGGAGGTGGTCATTTTGAACATCTTCTGTAATGGCAACGACCGGCGGAACGAAAAACGTTCCGGTGATTTTCAATGTTGTGAAGGCCATAACTCGGAAATGAAGCATTTCCGGACATATGTTGTAATGAACTATTTTGATTGTCTACATGTGGGAAATACATACCTGAAATTATGCCGTGTATTTTTGAAACACCCTGTATATATATAATAAAGAAATTAATAATTTTTATAAGAATTACTATATTGATAATTTATTTCTTATTAACAGTATACAGAATTAGAACGTATTATGTCGTCTCAATGAATAAATACATTATATACCAAATGAGAACAATAAATATTACACCTTTAAACAAGTTTATTTAATATTATTTGTAACTAAAATTGTGTTGAGTTTTCATTATTTTTTAATTCAGGAAAAAAAAAAAATCAATAGATAAAAAATTCAGTTTAAACTGAATACGAGAACAGAGTCACATATAGGCACAATTATAATGAAACAGTTATGTCCAAAAATAATGAGACTTGCAGTTCAATATCAGTTGTATCATTTTCCGAGAAATGGGACAGGGACTACACATCCTCACTATTTCAAGGATACGAAGTAGCTTCATTGCTTTATTTATCTATGTATACTAACTAAAGTTATAAATCTTAATTAATATACCATATATGCTCCAATAAACGCCGAGGCTCTTATTGTCGCCGGTCTCTAATAAGCACCGGGCTGCAGAGGGGACACGGCCAAATAGTAGCCGGTCTCTAAAAGTAGCCGGTATATTAGCCGGTATTTATGTGTAAAAATATTGCGTTCTGAAGGTTTTTGTTAATAATGGCCGGCCTCTATTAAGCGCCGGGAGCCGAGGCTAGTTTTGCAAATAAACGCCGGGGGCCTCTATTGGAGCATATACGGTACACGTCTTTTACCCATAATTCCCATACTCCCACTATCCACTTTTTTTCATTTTGCAAATATCCGTAGTTAATTTGTCAGTTTCTTAAAAAAAAAATAATCTAAATTTTAAGTTAATTTAACAAAATTGAAGATCTGACCCTTTAAAATTGCAAGACAAACACCAATATTTATCAGTTCCACCGAATTTTTGAGAATAGTGATCACCATTATATTTTAGAGTTTCATTCATTTGTGTACTGTTCTATTGTTGTAAAAAACTGAAAGTAATTGTTTGAATAACTTACAACTTTCATCTTTGATTTTTATTGCTGAATTTTTCATTTCTACAACAACTACTCGATATCGATAATCGGCATCGATTGGCCAACTTAGAAATTATTCACCAAAAGACAAACGTTTGTTAAAAGTGAAAGTATTTTGTGGGAAATTTCAATGTCATTATTTTCAAGTAAAACAAAAGAGCTAAACAATATGTGAAACGTATTTCTTAAATACTGAAATTTCCAATCCAACAATAATAGAACAAGATGTAATTTACTAGCATTTTCGGTATTTACTGCTTAGAATGTTCAGATAGCTTTCAACAGTTATAATTACCTTCCCGAATAATTCCATTCCAAAGTCATGGCTACTAACTGGAGTAAAAGTGTGATTCCAGACAGTCTATGAAGCTCATCAACCGGTTCCCACCTCATTCGCAGAGGCATGAGTGTCAGAAGGGTTTCCAAATTATCCCGCACAACTTCTGGAGGGAAACGAGCAGCCTGTAAGTAAACAATCTATAATTTAAACTTCTACGCATTGATCGGTCAGTATTCAATAAAACCACATTCATACCTATATGCTCTAATTCACCAAGGCCAACACTGACAGGACCACAAATTAGAACCTTTTGATTTTTGACGAAAACTTATGATGCGTTATAGAATACACTCACAACTAATATCTATTTTTTCAAAACGTAACTTAAAAAGGAAAAAAAAAAAGAAGTTGGAAGGGGTTCCTACAAATTGCAACAATAGCAAGCAATTTTCTACAGCAATGTAGAGGACATGGTTAATATGTTGAGTCCCACCTCGAAATTCATGCTCAAAGTTAATCACTAAAAAATACTTTTACTTTTTACCCCATGTATCTTCTTCCTCTACTCTCACTCCAAATATCAGAATTATTATGGAATGATCACATAGCTATGTGTAGTTCTGATGTTCTTTTAATGATTAAAAGCATACATTTCTAGTGTATTCCATCAGCATATAATGGGTTATTGTCACAAGTCAACCTATGAATAGTTTCTTCACTGACAGTTGGCAATCACAAATTATGCGGAGTAAACATGGTGTGGAAGGAGAGATCAAGGTTTTATGTCAAACAATAAAAACTGCATGGAAATGCAAAGTTATCCTCCACAGCTATCAAATGTATCTTTTATCTCATCGCAACAGTTTTGGCAAAGCAACTACCTACAGCTTAAAAACATTCTTAGTTACTGATATGTATTAATGATAATAAACACTTGATTGGAACAATAACAATGGAGACAGAAGGCCACCAAACTATCAACACTGTCACACTAGGCACACTCAATTCGCAACTTTCTAACACATCTGTCTGGAGATACAGGCAAAATGCAACTAATCTTTATTTTTATTTATTTTTGTTACATCTTTCCTTCAAAATCTCTTAATATTTTAACAGCTTTGGCATGATCTACAAAAGATGACATCTCACCTCTTTTTCTGAAGCTCCAGAATTGTAAGCTCGATCATTCTGAAGCAGTCTCTTTAATACCCACCGCAGACGAATGTTATAGACTAAGTCCCTTCCAACTTATTTTGGACTTTAAGGATCTAATATTCCAAAAGATTAAATTCTGTACTTTGCTGTTTAAGATGCATAAATTAAATAATAGAATTATTAACTTGGCTTAAATATGAAATATTCTTTCATTAATAGAAGGAAACAACCTAATTTATGATCTCATAATCTAACATCTCAAGGTTGACATGTTACATTATCAAAGCAAATAATAATGGATGTAAGCCATTTAGCCTACTTCCAATAAACTAAAGTAGCTATTAAATATTACACCCCTCCAATATAAATTTAATTTTTAAATCATAAGTATTATAACAGCTTGGGATCATGGAACAGGGAATTCAAAATTATGCATAATATTTCAACGATTATTGGAGTTTACTTCCCCTCCCCCCCTAAACACTTAACATCATAGAAAATATGAATAGCCCCACTTAAATTTGTATTACATACAATACTGTTATTCAATGGTATTAGAAGTGTTGAAACTAGCCTTATAAGCTGGCACAGCAGGGTGTGGGGAGCCGCCCTGGTTCCGAGAATGTGACCGACGCAGCTGTTCTGCTTTGATGGCCAAGTGAGCTTCGTAATATCTCTTTAGTGCAACACAGACGTGCCTGGCAGTTTGTCTGCTGGCAAAAACCGCATCGTCAGTCATCAAGTTCCCCTGATCTTCTATGGACAATATCTCTAGTGTACTGATCTGAAATTAAAATTTAATTTCCACACATTAATGTTTTTAAATAAATATAACAGTAGATGTATGCGGGGTTTTAAGCCATACTAGCCTAACCATCGTATTTTTGTACACGACCACCAAACCATTTAAACCATTTACCCAATAATTTGCTTTTTGAGAGTTAGGTTAGTACGGCTTAAAACATCTCATATAAGCCTATTCATTAATATATATATATATATATATACATACATAGTCAAACCCCGCTATAGTGAACTTCAAGGGACCGAAATTTCGGTTCACTATATCCGTTCCGTTATATGTAAATTGCACGGCAAGGGACCAAACATTTCGTTCATTATATCCGGGAGTTCATTATAAGCCGTGTTCACTATAGCGGGGTTTGACTGTATATATATAAATATATAAATGTAAAAAAAAAAAAAAAACTAAAAACAAACAAACTATGTTACTTCTACAAATCTTATCAGTTTAATTTACAACATATTTTCACCATACTTCATACTTTCCATTGAATCTGGTGATAAATAAATGAAAATGAAAGACACAATCACATTTACATAATTCTATCTAATACAAGACTAAAAATTATATTAAACTAATTCAAAACCAGAAACATTGTTAGATATTAGCAAAATACTACTCAATGACGGAATTCAGCATTATTTTGGGAAATGCATCAAAACCTTTATGGTATCCAAACCATTATTTATGCTTTTGTAACAATTACACAAGCTCAATAATTTGACATCAAATTCAATATTCAGAATCTGAATTTAAGGATTTAGAATTAATGTCAAACTTAAATCAAAAACTATTATAGTCTTGGTTTCTTCTATCTTTCAATTTTATTTTTCTTCAATTGAATTTATCAACCAAGAAAGTTTAAAAATGAAATAAAAACATCTTTACTCACAACATTAAAAAGTTTTCGAAGTCCATCTTGAGCATCAAATAATTCCAATATTATTCTAAAATGAAATGATAAACCAAAAAACATGGTGGCATGGCATCGTCCAGATTCGTGAGAACATTCAAGAAGCCATAATGCATATCTGTTATTGAATTAGAAGGGAAGAGAAAGAAAACATTAGCTACTTTGAATTAAAGAACATGATATAAAAACAATGTAAGTTGTATTCTATATAATAGCAATAACTTTCCAAGAAATTTACAAAATAATAATAAAAAAAATATGTACTTAAGGAGCTATATAAAACATTAAAATTATAAACTCATTATTTTTAACAAGTCTTTTGTTATTTAAAAGATTTATTCAATTGATACTTTACTCCTTGTTTTCCCAAAAAAGTACAGAGATTTTTAGTGCAATGGCATTCAATGAATTCAATGAAAAATGAATGAAAAATCATTCATAAATTTAGCAAGGCTATTCACTTTCTCAAAAGGCAAATGGTTAGCACTGTTAATCAAAAACATATATAAATTTATAATATATATATAACATATATAATTTTTTTGGCAGGATGCATGCTTGGGTGTCCCTAGTCCATTATTTCTTTGTATTTGTAAATCAATATATTTATTTAAACATATATATTTGTATGATTTATTGAAAGTTACAATTTTGTTAAAATTTGCAGTATAAGTTTTATTTAATCATAAATAAAGATAGTTTAAGCAGAATTCTGTTCAAGATGGCTGGCATTCAGGAGAAGTGTTCAATAATTGACTTGCAAATTTTCTCTTTTTCAGTGATAGAATTAGGTCATATCAGAGCCTCGTTTACTAAGAAATGTCAAAGTGATTTATTTAATCTAATACCCAATTTCTTCAGACTATTATTTAATTAATATGAGAAGCTAAACACTTCTTTTGCAGCTTATTTTTATCAAATGTTATCAAGGGAATCTATTTGATTCATTGCTGCTTACTTTACAAAGGGTCGATCAGAAATAAAAGGGCTAGTTACTTGACAGAATCGGTTTCAACCCGTGTCTTCAATAATTCAACAAAGTAAAAAGCTTATGCTAGCTGGAAATCCAAATTAAATCAGGAATGAACCATCGCTATATGCACCATCCTAATGAGCTAACAAGGAAACCTCTCGAACTCGAAAAATTCAGGTTTTTAATGAAACTTTAAAGAATAAATCTATAGATTGTTTTTATTAAATGGCATAAAATCCTTCCAAAATCCTTCGAGAGTCAAATTCGTGGGAAGGATTTTATTTTTTAATAAGTACAGTAAAACCTCGTTAAGTCGTCACTCAAGGGACCAAACATTTTTGACGACTTAAGCGGAGTGACAACTTAGGCGAAGTGGGAATTTTTGAAAAAAAAAAACAAAACAAAACAAAAAACAAAAAAAACCACTGAAATACAGTATTTTCATGAATTGCTGTAGGATTCTTCAATGTCCAACTCCTTAGCAATTTCCATGCCTTTTTCTTTGAGAATCACGGCGGAAATCAGCACATTTTGCGATCTGGCATATTTTAGTCATCGAACTAAAACCTTCTCGATCTCGTCAAACTTTGATTTCATCATTCTTTTTCTTCTGTCTTTGAAGTCAGCTTCTTCAATTACTTGTTTCGATGAAAGAATATTGTTTAATGTAGTCCTGGGAATATGGTGTTCTTTGGCAAAAGCTGTTTTCAAAACATTTGATTTTTCAAAAAGTGCAATTAAGTCTTTTTTTTCTTTAAAACATAACGAGGTAAAGTTTTCATTTTCCTTCCATGTTAAAAATGTAATCGAACCACGAAATTGCAAGAGAAAAAAAATAGCCCTTACAGCGGGGCTTACTCGCTATGAAATGAAGTCACACTCAGGAGAGGTCAAGAAAAACGTCTACACTCGACAGAGTCGCAGCGAGAAGTGTGCTTTGAATGATTAGCAGCCAGATTCCAAGAACCCGAAGGGGTAGGAAAGAATGAAGTGACAGGCGTGGTCGAAAATTCCCCGTAAAGGCTTGGCTTTCTTAAAGTGAAGGGGCGGGGCTGAAAAGACAACACAATGGCATGCAAAATGGAGAAGAAAGATGCTTTTGGCCACTTTGAGGGTGACGAGTTATCCGGAGTAGAATTCAATTTGGTGACGGGTAAAGGAGGGTTATTTTACATTATTGTGTACGAGACCTTTACGGGACCAAAGAAAACCGACGACTTAAACGGAGTGACGACTTAACGAGGTTTTACTGTATTATTTTCTTATATTTTCTTTCTTCCTAATAGTAATTTTTTTTTATTTCTTTTTCTTTTCTTTATTTGTTTTTATCATTTTTTTCCCCATTGAATATCTTCATGTTAAGATCTTTTATTGTCTTACGTAATTAATTTAGTGAATAAAGAAAAGAAAACAAAAACTAAGATAATAAAAACACTTTTAAATTTGAAATAGCAAAATAAACAAACATAAATACAACAATCAAAAGTAAAAACTTTGTGCAAATTCCTAATATTTTTGTAAGACTTATTAAAAAAATAAAATCCCTCCCACGGATTTGACTCTCGAAAGTTATAAGCTGTCAATGATATGTACTTGACTACTTCAGATACCTTCTTTGCACCTCTCGTTTTTAAGCTATTATAGAAATAAAAAATAATACCAAAACAAATATCGAAAAGATTGTTTTATAATGGAGCCAATACACAAAATAAATTGAAGTAAACCTACAGTACTTTTAATTTATAAAAAATACATTAAAATTCGTTAGATTTCAATGCAAGGTGTCTGTTTTTTTTACCATGTTACGACCCTGAACCTACTAAGGAAAGCGATCTAACGATCATGTCTCTTTATATTATATATCATAACTAACTCATGCAGAATGTTTCTCCTTATATTTGATTCTATTCTAAATTTCAGAATCTCCGATTTTGGAAACCTTTCATAACTGTATATCAAAGACCTTCTTTGAATAAGATTACATCAGGAGTCAATAGATGGCGTTACTTTACTTTCCTATGCCTTTTGCATTGTTTCTTGGTTATAAACAAATCATTAGCGTGTTTGAAAGGTAAATGACCGATTTTTGACGATATTCTGGTTCCATTTTAGCCCACTTAACTTTGGATTCTGCAGCTAAGATTCATGTCATTTAATAAACACAATCTATAATTTCATTATGCAAAGTTTCAATAGAATCTGAATTTTTAGAATTGAATCTGAATTCTTAACTTTGGATTCTGCAGCTAAGATTCATGTCATTTAATAAACACAATCTATAATTTCATTATGCAAAGTTTCAATAGAATCTGAATTTTTAGAGCTCAAGAGGTTTCCTTGTAAGTGAAAAATTTCACCACTTCACCAAATGCTAGGATGCAGCAAACAAAATGACAGATACAGATAGCAATAAACTGATATTTACAGCTAAGTTGACTATAAAAGGATGACCAAACGTCGAGGCATAAAAGCTTTGTCAACTGATACAAATGATTCCTTGGTTATTTTCTAAAAATATGGACGTTTATCACTGAAGTTAAAATATATGACTAAGGATGGATCATAGTCCATAGACATAGTCCATCATAGTACCACCATATTCGGTCATGAGTGTTTATGATTATTATTTTGGTTTTATTTTTTATTGTTTTTCAAACTCCCTTATTTTATGTTTTTTAAAATTTATTATTACTTATTTTGCTAGAAATAATAACTTTAAGTAATGCAAAAATCTTAGAATCCTTCAAATCACCTAAATGTAAGAATGATCTTCAAAATTGGCGGAATAATTTGTTTCTGTCTGTAATTTTCAGAAAAACGGACAAGTTTGTTTTGCTCTTTTAAGGACAATATTTTGAGATTCAGATCTTAGAGCAGCAGGTTTTCACTAAGAATCTAACAAACAGTAGCTTTACCTCACTAGTTCAGCAAGGACATGTTCCGGAAGCAAGCATACTCTTTCCATCGCATCCTCACTATATGCCAAGTAATAGAGACACATGGAAACTCCAGTTGCAGCAATGGAGGGCCTATAAACCTCAAGTAGCCTCTGCAGTCCACCCAAACCAATAAATTCAACTGCAAACTTTTTGTGACAAAGCAGAGCAGCCAAGTACTAAAAAAAAAAAAAGATTAGATAAATAAATTATTAAATATCTAAAATAGATATTAGTATTTAGGAAAGCTGTCTAACAATAAAAATTAATTTGAATGTTTTAATTTACTCTAACAATAATCCAGCAATGCAAATTAGATAGCAAGATTAGAAATACATTAAAAGATATGTAAGAGTTTACATTTAAAAAATTAAGATACCAATTTAGTTTTAAATATATAAAATTAAAAGACATAATAGATAAGAAAAATATAAGAAAAACAAGTAAATTTAAGATATTACTTATGATTTAAGAAAAACATAATAGATGGCAACTATACAAGTACTATAAAAGGAAAATAAAGAAAACAAGGATTACTAACTTTAAGGGCTTCAAAGGCCAGACGAACATCATTATTCTCCCTTAAATTAATGTAGTGCAGTATCAACGTAAGAGCATTTTGTTCAAATACATAACCAAGAAGCTGTAAAGATAAAAATATGAAAGAGTTATTGTTAAACAGTTAATTGATAATAAACTGAATAAAGAGTAAAGAGCAACTTTTATGTACATGCGTTATTAGTGCTTAATTTTTATTTCCACCCACCAAAAAAAATAAAAAAATAAAAAATAATTCTTTTGATCATAGGATTTTAATGTGTGATCTAAAAGACTTAATATTTTTTCATCCATAACAGGTAATGAGAATACAATACTTTCAAACATTAACCAAGTGATTATTATCTGAAACATTATTATGAGATATTATGGTGTTATTTTTCATACTAAATTCTCTAGGAATATAAAAATCCTTTGATTCGCAGAATACTGAACACATTATTATTATATCAATTTTAGAAAAGCTAAATGCTTATATTTTGTTGAAAACTGAAAAGAATTCATGGAAAACTAAAAGGCTAAACTTCTTGTGAAATTAACTATTAAAAGATTGAAGGGAAAGGTGGGGGGATTTAAAACTTTTCTAGATTTATTCACGTTTCAGATATGTATAAATGTATAACTTTTTACTGATATGCATATAATAACAAGTCTAAAAATGTATATAATAACTTTTTACTGACATGTAACCTATTACAGTAACAATGACAATATACTATTCTTTTAACTTATTTATACTGATTACCTCTTGATATTCTCCCATTGGGGTAAGATATTGAAGAATAAGCCGTTGCTGCATTTTTCTAGTTAGAGGGTACATCTGATGCTGTCCTATAACAAAAGGTTCCATTTCAGCCCAGCTACTGTTACTATTTTCATTCATCAAGCAAATCTGTTTTGGTGAACAGAATGGAGACACTCGGAAATCCAATCGCGACTGTAATTTACAAAAAAAAAAAAAAAAAGAATAACTTCAATTAAAAATTTATTAAAGTTACAGTTAAAATAATGTCGTTTAGAAATTAACATTTTAGAAACAAAACAGCCAGATAACTTAGTAACTCTGAATACATTGGACCAAAAAGCAACTGTCTTATTTAAATTATTCAACTAAAAACTTAAGATTAAAAAAAATTCTTAGAGCAGTTAGTTGTGGAAATATAACCATGTAACCACGGTATTACTCTACATTATCATATAAAAATATATTCTACTAAGTCAAAAGAACTATTAAGGAAAAAAAAAAAGTACATGAATTACAAAAAAGAAAAAATGAAATATCAATAATAAGTAAGCATTTTTAAGTAGCATTTTTAAGTAGCATTTTTTTTTTAAATGGTGTAATTAGCCGAAATATTTTGTTGTTATAAATTTAGGCCTTCGTTTTAATTTTGGCTTTAATAACGATGTTTCACATTAAAATAATACAATTCCACCACAACTACTGGCCAAAATCATCCAATTCCAGTCTATTCATGATCTTACTTCTTTGAAAAATAAAACATGATAAAATGCAATTTAGTTTCTGACATTTCTAAATGTCAGAAACCAAATAACTGCACAATTTCATACAATTATCATATGAAATTAAAAAAAGCAAAATCTTATAATATTGCATTTTAGTTTTTCTAAATTAGTTACTTAAATTTCCGTTAATGCCACTGATGACCTAAGGGTAAATTGGCCATATCCTTGTAAGAAACAGAAATCTGGCCTTTGTATTGTTTTTTTTTTTTCCTTTCTAACCAATTCCACATTCTGATCTGCTTTACATAGTTTAGTAATGTAAGTTAATTTTATTCTTATATCCTACACTATTTCTAAATTGCAAATGATTGATTGAAATCTTTGCCACATGAAACTCATAGATCCCACTAATGAGTTTGGTCATTTGACACATACAGTCGGACCTCTATTTAACGAACCTCTATTTTGCGAATTTCTCTATTTTGCGAACTTTTCTTTGGAACCAAGAACATTTTGCTAATTTCTTCGTAAAATAACCTCCAAATAGCGAAGTGCATTTTCTATTTAACGAACTTTTTCGTGGTATCTATTTTTTTTTCTCCTTGAAATGTTTTTATAATCAAGATTCCCTAAGAGGAAATGAAAGAAATGTGGATACAGCTGAGGGAAAAAGAAGAAATTAACGATGATGTGCTGATTGATGATTATCTTTCACTTGATTTTGAAGTTGAGACCTCGGAAACACTAACTTAATCTGATATTTTGGACAGTGTGAAAAATAAAAACAATACAACTATGAATTGCGATGAAGATGATCAAAATGGAAATGATCATAATGCAGAAATCAAAAAACCTTCGTATGATGAAATGCTAAATTCATTTGAAACAATCCGACGCGGATTATAATTTAAAGAAAATACTGAAGGGGTTTTTGGTGCATTGCAAAGATGTGAGACATATTATGAACGAAAACACTTTTTCAAAAAAAAAAAAAAAGCTCAGACAAAATTAACAGATTTTATTAGTAAAATTTAAGTATGCGTATGGTAATGTATGCTTTATGTCATTAAAATTATTACTTTTTTAATAATATTTATTGTTTATGTATTTTAAATCTGTTTTATGTAGTTTAAAGTCATTTTAAAAGGTGAATCTCTATTTAACGAATTTTCCATATAACGAACTTTTTTTCGGGATTTAGCGACTTCGTTAAATAGAGGTGCGACTGTATTTATATACAGCATTCTCAATCAATACACAAGATTTAATATAAACAATGAAATGTTTGTTGAGCTTCTTTCATTATTGACGTTCTGTTATCTGCATTGGACAACTTTTCAGAGCTGGCATTTCATCATTTAAAAATAAACAGAAGTGTTAACATTGGTTTGGCAACAGTTTTATTCCACTATCTCAAATCTGAAGTACAAGAAAAACTTAAGTAGGAGAAAAGTACTGGGAACAATGCTGTTTTCGTTTTTTTTTAAGTGATTACTACGCAATTTGTACTGCTTTACCTCAATTCCAATAAAGATGTGGTTCACAACTTTATCATTCTCAGCACTTCAAATATTAAGCAAAGAACAGGTAAAACTTGCACCTGGTAGAATGATGAATCACTAAAGATATGTACTGTCCAACCGTCAGGAAAAAAGCTTCGGACAATTACATTACAGTCGGATAAAAAAAAAAAAAAAAAAAATCTTCTTCAGGGGAAACGGATTCCTAGCCTAACAAGTGCGCTAATCCGGGGAATCTTGCAGGTGGTTTGAAACCGTTTCCCCTCGATACTTGGACTTGTCCACTTGTGGAAACCCTGCTCGTGGTTTTTCTCGTCAGAGCAGGATAGTAGTTGCAATTCAATTATGTGTAATAATTGTTTTTAGCCATTGCTGCAATTTCTTGAAGACCAGAGGAAGACAAAATACATTTGTTAAGAATTTTGTTTCCTTTTAATACATTTTAAAAATGATTTTTTTTTTAAAAAAAACCTTCAAACAAGAAGCAGAGTACAGAATTAAGATGGTGTTCATATCAAAATGTATTTTCATTTATCACAAACCTTTGAGTTAAAATGCCTATCCATACTAGCTTGGGAGTCACATCCCATTATTCTATCTTGGGCGTCTTCGTCCAAATAATTAAAGGTTGAAGAACTGAGTGACTCCATTACTGTAGGCAGAAGACTTCGTGCTGAAGGTGGAAGACTGGTCAGAGAATCCTTCTTCATATCTTGTGTTTCTTCTTTCCAAAGCTGATATAATCGTTGTAGCATTATTGGTACCTGAACAAACAAAGTTGTATAGAAACATTGTAATAAAATTGTTATAAAAACATTTAATTATTTTATTTTATAAAATGCTAAGATCGATCTTATCTATAATTTTTTCTTCTTCTTCAGATGGTTACAGGAGAGAAAGAATGAGCCATACCTTATCAGGTCTCTGCTGAATTGCTAAACTAGTATTAGACATTTTCACCACTCAATGAATTTCACACATAAAAAATCAAAGTATCACAACATACAGACCATAGACGCATATCTGCAGTATATGTGTTATTGGAAGAACTGAAGTTTGTGTAGTTTCCTAATTCCACAGTTAAAGTCAAAAGTAAGTATGATTCATCTCTGTGAAAACTAAAATTTAAATTTTCTTAAAAAGGAATAACTTAATGTGTGTGTAAATAACCACTGTAATAAGAAACATATAAAAACACAGTAATATTAATATAGAACATTAAAATTTAGTTTACTGGTGTTGTTTTTCTCTGCAAGTCTTCATTTTTGTAAGGGTATGCAGAAGTTTTATTTATAAAATGTTTAATTCCCTAATTAAAAACTATAGTATATAAATAAAAATTTTTACGATGATTTTTCTAAAAAGTTCATTTAAATTAAACAAAAATCTATTCTCTTTTATAAGCGTATAGAAAATAAATTTACCAAATGAGAGTTCTGTTCTCTAAAATTTGCTGCTATATCTTGAATTTCCATTGCTGCAGCTAAAAGTCCTGTTGCATAGGAACGCAGAGGTTCCTGGCCATTTTCTGACCATTGAAATAATTTCAATACAAGCCCTTCCTACAACAAAAAACAACAAACATATGGTATTTAGGAATTACAACAGTAAGCTGTTACAAGATGATTTTGAAACATTTGGAAAAATTAAAAGTTTACTAATTAAATCGAATTATTTTCTAGAACTCGAACATCTGTACCCCCCTTGCTTACATTGTCTCAAAATAAGAACTTAATGTTATGCTTTTACAGAAAAATTGAGTATTCCTCTAAAGCAAGAACTGCAGAATGGCTCACGAATAAAAAAACTTCATTTCTAATGTATCAAGATTAACGGATAGATTCTTCTTTCAATGTTGACTGAAAATTATTAAAATATGTTGAAATGATAAAATTAATACATTTATTAAAAATATCTTCATCAAATAAAATGGATAAATAAGCGTGTAATTTGCAAGTAAGGAAAAACAAGAGATGAGAATACAATTACTGTGTGCATTTGAAGGATGAACAAATACGAGACAAATCTGCAATTATATAACTGTCAGTCTTATTTACACGGACATGTCTTCACAGATCGATCAATCTTCAATCATATTCAATATTAATTGCCATCTCACAATGCATATTTACTTCGTTATCTTTAAGAGGCAGAATTTTAGACCTTAAGCCAAACAATACCTAATTAATTCGTATAAAATTAAAGTGGAAATAGGAGAAAGTATTCAATAGCAGAATGGCCTAGTGAGACATTTTATTTTTCCTTAATGTTCTCTATTATCTCTTTCAGGGTAATACAGTGGAAATTCGATTAACCGTCACTCTCTGTTATCCGTCATCGATCGCAAAACCTACTTCTCCGTAAAATACGGGACATTGCCGCGAAAAAAAGCTCGAGCCTCGAAGAAACAGAAGATGACTTATTACAGCTTCAACATATAAACCTTATTATCTAGTAGGCCAACTGTTTTATGTTTCTATTATTATTATAATTTGTTTGGTGTTTGACGATATCTATTTGTTACCGATAGATTTTTCTTTGTATTAATTTATTGTTTGCCTTTCGTCCCCAACCAGCATTGAAATTTCGTTACTGAACATGTTTATTGTGAAATTTCTGTTATTCGTCTATTTGGTTAACCGTCACAGTCCAGGTCCCGAAGGTGACGGTTAATCGAGTTTCCACTATATATAGTTCTTAAATCTTTGAATTAATTATCTGTACACTTTCAGATGTAGGAGACAGAAAAACCCTCCTACATGGAACTATTAAACAACTTTTTGTTAATTTTACACTACAACATACTATCATTACAAATCAATACCTAGATGCTGCTCTTGAAAAAGTATAACAGAGAGGCTAGAAAAAAAAAAACTCAAAACAAAACAAAAAAAAACACTGGAATGCCTTTTGAAATCCTTTTCATACGGATATTCGTTACTGATCAAATCAAAAGCAATAATAACTAGCTAAAACCAAACTTTGAAAAGTTCACTAATCTCACTGCACCATTTCGAGCTCAACTAACTGATGGCAAACATTATTGTGATTTACATCACCTGCCTCAATGTCAATCAGCTATTTTTAAAACTGGCCAACACATTACAGTAGATTCAGGGCCGTAACTACCACCGGGGCAGCCGGGGCAATGCCCCGAGGCCCCCGAGCAAAGGAACCCCCGAACAATTGGATTGTGGTATTTTTTTTTTTTTGGTTGTTGAAATAGGATTGTCGTTTTTGTTTTTTTTTTGGTTGTTGAAAGATTGTCAAGGGTCCCGCACCCTCCGGCTCTGCCTCGGGGCCCCCAGTCCTCTAGCTATGGCACTGAGTGGATTCCAAAGCTTAGATTGACTGCCTTTATTTCTGTGTATTTTACCTTATCTTGTTAATTCTATGGAAAGCATTAAAAGAAAGGCAGATAAGAGAACAAACGAAATCATTGTTAAGTAAAATTCTTTATTTTTGTTTCTGAATTTTTAATCTTTGAATCTTTTCATAATTATTTAGCAGAGTTTGTTTGTTTGTTTGTTTGTTTGTTTTGTTCATTAAGAGGGGCAAGAAACTTATTAATCTTGGATAATTCAGAAACCAATATTTAAAGAGATCCTGAAGCTTCAATTAAAAACCAACTACATCGATCACTTGCAAATTACTTCAAATGCTGATGCAAACCACTTCACGCTATTACTTTAAAGACACATATAAAGCTGTATAATTGAGATAGGCATTTTATGAGTAAGCTAGGTGATTAATGCTGTTCTAACTCTGAGGGAAAAAAGTCAAAATAGTAGAAAACAATTAGGAAACCCAGGAAATCCCACATTACAGGGATGCATACACACATAAAAATAAAAGGTAACTGCACTATTTTATTTTTATTTTACTTTTTGGACAATACTTTTCCAACTTGAAGTAACCAAGTTGCAAGCATCATCCACCCAGTATTTTAAAATAGTAGGGATGTTATAACAGCAAAATGCTTAACGAATCATGGTAAGTTGACAAAGGTTATTTCCACTTACAGTTTCTTGAAATACAACTGAAGTTTCCAATCCTGGCATTATATCCAACAGAAGTCGGCACGCTACTGTATTGAGGTCACGGCTGTCTCTACTCAACAAATAATTGTTCACTAACTAAACATAGAAACAAAAGAATAATATTAAAAGAAGAAATAATTCCATAACCTTGCTATTTTGATTCAAGAAAATTATTTAAAACCAACACTTCCGGAAGAGTTGTATCAATGAGTGAGGGAATTTAAGAGGAGGGAAAAAAAAAAAATAAACTCACTTTATTCATAAAATCATCATTTTTAAATAAAGCTTTCAGTAAATGGCCCAAAGCGCAATCGGGATCAGCACGACCTATAAAAACACAGATTTGAAATTAAATCACATATTTGAATTAAAATCTAAACTGGCTCTGTATGAGCTGTTAAAAAGACACACATTTTTAACAAGTAGTAAATATATTATTAGTTGGGCAAAGCAAAGTTATTCAATTTCAATAAAAAAGGAAATATTACTAACCAGGATGCCGATCATCAAAAGGATCTGGATCCATCTTTAAATAGGCCTCCATTTCCTTTTCCACCAGCTCTGCAATCCTAAAAAAATAATAAAAAACCCACATAGGTAACATACTAGAAGACATCAAATTTCAGAAATCAACAAAAACAACAACAATAATAATAATAATAGTAGTACTTAAACTGGAAATTATTATATGTTTTGAGAATTGTCAAAGATAAATTAAGTAGTCAGGTTTGTTTCATTGCAATGTATATACAGTTGAACATCTATTATCTGTAACCTCCCTCCCCGTTCATTACAGTATCTATTTTTAGTGCAGTTGTTATGCTGAAATATTAGTCCTGTCGCTTAATGTATTGGTTTCCGAACATTTATTTGAAGAGATATGCAGTACAGTATCGACATAGCCTTAATTTCGTTAAAAGATTTGTAAATCATTTCCTAAATAAATTATTGTTAGTAATACCTCGTATTTGAAAATGCAGTACTTATAATTTTACCTACAATAATGTAATTGTAGCTGTAAAATTATAATTTGTTTCATATAAACAGGGTACCGTCATGTTTATTTGATTCTTCAAACCAACCTTCGTCCCAAATACTAATCAGCATTCCACTAACTCTGCATATTTCTAAATCAGGTAGTAATGATGTGTATTTATTCCTCCCTTCCAAAAGTTAACATATCCAACATGTCACAAGGAAGCCAATCACAATAGCAACACATGGACATCATATGATATATTTGTTTTCTCTTTGATCTCAAGTAGTAATAAATAAGTAATTATCTTACTATTTTTAGCGGCCCCTAGGTTACAGCTTGCCTATAAAACATAGGGGACCGCTCTTGCTTTTATGTCTGATGGATGTCACACTCTTTAGTGGCCAAATGGTTAGAGATATTAGAATGAAACCTTCCCCATTGTGTTCAGCATCAAAAAGTAGATGACCACGTCCAAAAAATCAGACCTCTAGGACCACTCCCTGACCGGATGTGGGGGGGGGGGGTCAAAAGTCGGTGCTTCAATACTTTTTTCTTTTATCATATCACAGCAACCATTTGTCTGGCAAAAACGTGACCACAACCAATGTATTCAGAAGGATCGGTATTGGGGAGACGTCTATCGCCGTTTTCCTCTTTATCGGAAGTGACCACTTTTGATCCCCCAACTTCCGGTTTGCTATAAGCATCCATTAGGTTCACTCTACTTTTGTTTATAAAATTGTGCTTATTATGGGGCCACTTTGCTTTTGACACTGTCTAAAAGCATTAATTATCTTGTAATTTATTGGGAATTTAGTATTCTTATTCGCAATAAGTTAAGGCTGCTCAAATTATCTAGGTGCACACCTACTCTCAGTTGACTTGTTAACCTTCACTACTGTGAGAATCTATTCCTGTCTGAACCATGTTATAAAAAGTTACTTTACCCAACCATCTGCACTGCCAATAGTTCTCTTTCACTATTATCTCTCAACATACTCAAACTTGTTTCTGTAACAAACATAATTCAGAAGATCAATCGTGCTGAAAAGCTTTCACTTCTATTTCTAAATACCGAACTTTCTTCAAATACCGTTTCTACAATCTGTCAAGGAATTTAGCGGGACTAGCAGTTATTTAATTATCTTCATCCCTGCTAACAAATGTGTTTGTGTGCCATAATTCTCAAGCAATTAAAGGGGAAACATCTAAAGGTAGGGGCCAACAATCACAACTGTTTCCAAATATATTTCTGTTCACAAACAATCAATTTCTTATGATTCTGCTGGCACTTTGATTAATACAATCAAATATAATTACTGTATTCTACTTTCTCTCTCATTCTATCATGTCCACATTCCTTATTTCAATTTCAGAATTACTATCAATCTCTTGGAAACCTGTAATCTACATTAATGGACAGCTTTGAAGTAAATTTCCTTTAACCCTTTCGCTGCTATGGGCATATATAAGCATTTCTCAACTTTATACAAGTCTTACTTTGATCGTAAAGTAAAGCCACGGGCTTCGCAGAAAGCTTCAGCATGTACTGGGGAGCTAGTAACTACTTTTCTCTGGTAGATGGCAGCACTGTAGATAAGTGAAAATGGAAAGTTGGTTCTGGACTTTAAAAAAACAAGGTAGGGATAGCGATTAGTAAACCAATCACAATGCTTCACAATGGCTTCAGATTAATTTATGTTGAATTATTGCTTTTATTTCCTTATTATTATAAATGTGATTGCTGCGAATGCAAAGGCGCAATTGTTGTGCTTGTTACGATTATTGTGCTTAATGATAATTTAATGATACTTGTCCACAGACAGATGGACAAAGCGGGATTTTAAGGCTTCCTATCAGAAGCCTAAAAAGTTAGCTTCCAGGTAAGATGAGTGATAATGCCTGCGTCACACCAGCCTATTTTTTCAACATTGTTTTGCTACACTGAAATCAGTGAAGGGGTCCCCATCCTTGCTTTCCACCTTTTACGATGAAATATGGTGAAACAGTGCATATGATTGGCAGAGCGCTAGCCAATCAGAGTTCAGCTGAAAAGATTTTGGCGGTTACTCCAAAGGTTTTCCCAGTTACGAAAAGACTGCGTTTAATCTTTTTTTAGAGGCTTAAACAGTGTTTCAGCAACGCAATTTAGGTAGAATTTGAAATGACTTTTAGTAAGCTGTCAATCTGTTCGAAACTAATTGTACATTGTATTCAAGCATCTCTACTATTTCAGCGAAAGCGAACTGACAGCAGCGGGTATCCACAAGACCCTGCGGCCTTTCACGCAGCTCAAGAAGAAATGAAATCTCTCTTTAAAAAGTTGACATCTGCACATTCTGACGCATCGAATTAATTTATTTCAATAAAAATATTGTTTATTTTCGAAAAATAATCTCCTCACTGTGATATTTAATTCCTAATAGCCTTCAGATTCAATCGAAACGGTGGCCAAAATGGCGCTGGTCGGCTTCTTCGGGCTCGTAGCTGGTCGGTTGTGATTGGAGCTCACTAATGAGCATCACTGAAAACAATGTTGCATTTAGAACCGTTCTTAAATGTTTTCAATGATGGAATCAGTGATGAAAATGGTCAAGTGAGGCAAATCACACGATCATAGACCTACATTATGGGGCCAATGATTGAAAACAATGATGAAAAATAGGCTGGTGTGACCTGGGCATAATGACCAATTACAAAACTGCAGAATTACTTACAAATATCAAGTCTTTTAATGAATGGAGCAGTAATTCGATTGAATTACATGGATGTCCACCAATAAACAAAGTTAATTCATTAGAAATTTCCCCAAAACATCCTTCCATCTTGAATTAAAAATCTCTCATGTGGTTTACCTCTGGTTATGGAATTTCAGTGGTAGTTTATAAACTATACGTCCATTTTTTTTGTAATAAATATAATTTTGTAAGCAAATCAAATATCTTTTTGTGAAATAGAAGCTTTCATGGTTTTTATTAACAACTTATCATCATTTATTATTGAGCAGAACAGTAAGAGGGCACTCAGCTGTTATGGCATCTGTTCATGAGTGTCTGATTTTGCTTGGAATATCTTACCACTTAAAGATAACCTTCTGCATTGCCTTTATCTCAAGATTCTTGTTCCATTCTGTACACACTAGTACTATTTCATAAAAAAAAATATCATTAAGTTTAAATTTAACATTTTGTTTTTCTTCACGCAAAGACAATTCTTTCTAACATCATGCTATTTGTGAAGAAATTCCTATATTAATTAGGCCACATTTAGTTAGATGCTTATTTGACACCTATAACACAAGTTTTTTGACATAAAATCAGTAGTTAACCCCACCTTCTTAATTTCCTATAAACATCCATATAAAAAGATCCAACCAAAAAAAAAAAAAAAAAAGAGTATAGTCTATCAAAAACTCTTTAACTTTAAAAATTCCACTGAAATGTTTGTTAATAATGACAAAAATTCATAAAAAATACTTTAGTAATCCTATCAGACTGTTTAATTGTTGAGTGGAAAATAAAATTGTTTAATTGTAGCTTGAAGAAGAAGGGAAGAAAATGTTTCTTCGAAAATTCGCTTTGTAAATAAATGTATTTTTAATTTTACATTTATTTTGTGATATAGAGAAGATGATGATGATTAAAAACAATGTTTACATCATAGTGATTACCCCCGCCCTATCTCAGTCTATCTGAGTAAGATGTATAATTCAATTGCTTTCTTTGATACACAGTACAGTACATCATCACTAATTTGACATCAAGGGACTGTTAGGGTTTTAGATTAGTGATTTGCCGGATCACAGAGTGGTTAGATTAGGATACACTTAACCCAACAGCTAACCATCTCATCCTACATTTAAAATACCCTGTAAATCAGTACAAATTAATTTAAAAATGAAAAAAGAAACATTAAATGAAAACCAAGTGAAATTTTAATGAAGCACAGGTATTACCGTATTTTACGGACTATAAGACGCACTTAATTTTTAAGCAATTTTTTTTTTAAATCAAACACTGGACATTTTTATATTAATTTCGAGTATAAGACGCACCTGAATTTTGGAGGCAATTTTTCGAAGAAAAAAGTCCGTAAAAATGTGAAGAGCTGAAATTTGCAAATAAGCACATTTACATGTCTTCATGTCAACAGTAACACCATGAACGTTAACAATGTTTATGCAGCAAGTAGCACCAGGTTGATGTGGCGACAAGGGAACTTTGAAATTATGCTAGCGGAAATTAGTGCCGGATTAGTGATGGTGTACTGTTCCACAATCAATAAAAACTTCTTAATTTACCTGGATAATGTTGGTAGAGGATCTGCTCCGCTGCCATTTTCATTATCCCAAGCTTCCAATAACTGATTTAATTCTGATGTGGATTCTAATGTAGACATTTTACATTTCAGTAACTGAAAAGAAAAAAAAGAATACATTTAAAGAACATACACAGGAATCTACATTTACTTTAATAGTTTAATAAAAGGGATAAGATTATGGTTTTTACAGTTCATTTACAATTAAGAAACTATTTTACTGCTTGTGAAGCTAATTTTAATGTTCGGCTAACTGATGAACAATATACTTTTATATAAACAAAATTGAATGGTTTCAGCTCAAAGGGCCTGGTAGCTAAAGAGTTTTGGAGTTTGTCTACAAAGAGGACTGTTTGATTCAATCCCCAAGGAGTGGGTCCGGTAGGCAAATGGTATAAGGCATTTGACCTCGGCCTGGAGGAGTCAGATTCAATCCCCGATCCCGACAGAGGTTGAGGATTTTCACACCTGAATTCTCCTTCAGATTGATCCTAGGGTCCACCAAGCTCTCTGTAGAAAGGGTACCGGATTTCCTTTCTGAGGATTAAAGGGGGCCGACATCGGAAGTTATGCAAATACATACAGGACTCTTTTGCAAGGTTAAACAGCAGCTTCCTGATCTGAATTTCATTGGTCTAGTATTAAGAGGGAATCACATGACTCACGCAGACTGCACGGTTATGGATTCTACAAAGGCAGTTTTATATTTGACTTTTTCAAAGCATACCCATGTAGTTTTAACGGCAGCTCGGCAATGGAAGCTGAAGAAGCTACTCAAAGGTTACCTTCGATTACATCATTTTCAATTAAAAATGAAACAAACAGTCCAAATCAATCATTTCTAACATTAAATGAATTTCTTAAGTATATGGTAGAGATTAAGACATAAATCCATCTAATTTCTTCACAATATTGGAAAAATGCATTAAAAGATTATATATGAATATATATATATATTCATGGAAATGAACTATTTAAATTCAAAAATCATTATAGTGGCTTCTCCTCATATATGAAAAACAGTGGTCAGGAAACCTTTCACATGTAATTATCGACCCATTAAAAACAAAAATACCAATCAAGTTTCGAAGAATAATATGAAAGGATTTTAAGTTCCAATATGCTTAAAAGTTAATCAAGATTTTGGTTCTTAAAAGATAATTATCATATAAATAAGGAAAAGTATACTTTTAATGACAGAGACTATTATAATATAGAAATAAAAATTTTAAGAATTTGGAATGTTCAATTTGAAATGTTTTGCACCGATTATTTTTTCCAGTTCAATATACTGCAACTGAACAAAATATTAATAGAAATAAAATTATTACATACGTTTTAGTGTAATTAAAACTTTTGGTTCGAAACTACAGAGCACTGAAACAAAGAAATGAAAATATAAATTAAAAGAAACAAAATCAGTATTAGTTGGGGGGATGCTGTGTATTTAATAGTTAAGTCAATTACACTCCAAAATTCACACCTAAACCAAACGAAAAAGTAAATGCATTTTTTTTTTTAAAGATAATCATCACTTTACTAATTAAGAAAATTAAAATATTCATTCCATTATTGCAGCTTTAATTTATAATGTTGCTTTCTATAACTTTTTTGCAAAAAGAAAAGACATCTAATGCCAGTCAATAGTCTTTTTAATAATCAATCAAAGTCCTATTTTATTTGCCAAAGTGAAGTAGTAATTAAGTGTTTATTATCCTATTTTCTTATTCGATAATAGAGCACAATTTTTAATCCTCAATCATTAGATGTTGGATAACCAGCATTATGGGAATAACCTAATACTTCTCTATATTTCTAAATTTAATTTCTATATTTCTAAATTGATATATAAATTGTGTTGGTAATTACTTTATGTAAAGACATACGCATAAATTACTGCACCCAGAAGCATCAATTGAAATGGAATGACACTACTTGGAATATGCAATGAGAATGACGATACAAATAATTGATTACAATGTCAGAGCAAATGGGCTGTTTATTCGGTCAAAACACTGCAGGTCAAAAGTCCTTTAGTATTGCATCGCACCGCTCCTAGTATGAATACTAGCAGCGATACGAAATGGTATGGAGTCAAAGAAACATCTAATGCTATCCTGAAGATGATGTAACAACTGCTACACCAGATTGCTCATACCCATTGATGGCCGAAGCTGCAGTCCTAGCTTGTCCCACACATGTTCAATGGGAGACAAATCTAGATATCTGACAGGCCAAGGAACGGTGTCAACAGCATGGAAGCAGTCCAGAGAAACCAATGTTGTATGCAGGCAGGCATTTTGTTGTTGGAAAATGGACTACTGTAGCCACTCCATGAAAGAATACATAAGGCTGTAAAACTTCCTAAACATACTGCTGAGCCGTCAATGTTACCCTGAGCATTACCAGCAGAGACAGAGAATATCACGATGCCACCAGTCCTGGCAGTGTCTGTCACTCTACAAAGAAGTCCAGATTTGCACGATGTCCAGTATTTCTCTATACTCAAGTACAGGGGTAATCCAAGTCCTGACAAAACCTGGACTTTGTTACCAGCCCACAACCATCCATGCCAGCCACTCACTATCCCACTGCAAAGGAAGTCACCAATGGTGAATGTTAATGGCAGATATCATAAGGGGCACTAAGAATTCAAGTCTCCGTCTGCAAGTCACCTTGCAATCCTGGGACAGACACACCAGTTTCTAGGGATGTTGCTAAATGCCTCTGGATGGTGGATAGATATACCCTTCTATCAGGAGATTCTATCATTCTATTCCAATGATACAATCCTCTTTTTCTGATAGTCTGTCTAGGTCTCCCAGTACCTTTTCTGAGCATATGTGTTCTCTCATATCTCCACTGCTCCTAACTGTGTCGCACAATACAGTCGAACAGAATTTCCAACCTGCCTCCAGTAGTCCAACAATACAATCTCTATCAAACTGTCAGTTGTTCAAAACTACATCAAATGCATCATCGAGGCATGCTGAGGACTAAAACAGACCTGCGCTTCACAACCACATTGATTATAAAAAACACAGTGGTCATATGACAGCCGTTCGCGTTACCACAGCTGCAGAGATACTAACGCACTCGGTGGCAGTTCTCAAGTGAGCAACTTTAATCAATGGCACAACTACTCATACCTGTGAGGGTGCCATATACCAAGTTTTGCAGATCATTTATTCTGGGTGCACTAATTTTTTGGGCAATGAGTATCTGTGTTTGTGGGTGTATATGCATATACTGTATATCTAAAAATGGTTTGAAAAGCAGTTTTGTTCTAAAATCACTGAAACTTGCTATTTAGCTTAAACAGAAAACATAATAGTGTAATGTTTTATTATTATCTTTTGCAACTTCTCATGTTACACTAAATCATAGTGAATTTTCTGAAACACCTTTAAATGAAATGAAATTTCAGGAAATGATTTCGCTGTGACCATATGACAAATCCTGGGCCTCTAAAGCAAAAGTTCTTAAGCACTGTAAGAAAAGTAGAAATTCGATTTCCTGACACTTCAGAAAAGTCTATGTAAGTCTTATCTGAATGTTTTCATAAACTGAAAGTTCATATTTAGAGCGGAAGCAGACACAACATACTTAAAAGTATCACTTGATTTCAGGATCAATTTTATACAAGTAGTTTGGATGCTCTTGAAGGCAGATTACAAAGAAACTGGCTGTGCTACTAGAAGGTATCAGATCTTAGAATTTAACAATATTTTTAAAGGGTTAAAGGAGCCCACAAACAGAATATGAAGACCTAAGAAGATAAAGGGAATACAGTCCCCAATCAATCATCAGCTGACAGGATGAAACTGAGATTGAAACTTTAAATTTATGAACGATATCTATATTCACTTAGCAGAGGGCTGAATCATACTCAGCTCACCAACTGCACACATAAAGAGTTAAGTTACTGGACCCACAAAATTGTTTTCTACCATTTCAAATTTGGCAATCTCCAATTCTGTTGGACGGTTAATTAGGTTTTTATGTTGCAATAGCAGCAATGACCATACTGTGAAAGGAAAGATAAACCAATACAGACTCAAAATTAAACTGATACAATCAACAAATAAAATAAATACTAAAAGGATAATAAATTACTATACACAAAATGGATAAATTCTGTTCAACTCAATCTCCAATCATATACAGAATTACTAGATATATTTCAATACTCCTCCTTAATTCGGAAAATTTAAGGACAGTGGATTTAGTGAATCTGTATAATAATTAAGCAACAGTGAGTAAAGAAAACAACATTCAACAACTGAATTATGTATAAATATGAACAAAACAATCTGCTAATTCTTTTTCTGAGCAGAAAGAAAAGTAAAAAGAAAATATGATGTATGTGAAAAGCGAAAGTTCAGGACTAGGTATTCTGCAGAGTCTTTTAAAATCTTATCCCACCTTTTCTCCACCTTATTTAAACAGAATACTTCAACGTCACACTAGGAACGTATTGATATTGGATCTAAATTACTACAAAACTTGGATGTAATTTATCTTTAAGGTTTTGTAACAGTTTTAGAATTAGGTGGCATATCTTTCGATGCAAACAATTCTTTGAAGGGAACAGACTAAAGGTTTTTTTTTTTTTTTAGTTTTAGTTTTGCAATGAATACTTGTGAAAAGATGGATAAAATTTTAAGTATAGAATCAGAAGGATTTTCTTTCAGGAAATTAAAGACGTCTCCATTAGTTTTCAAACTCAGTGCCTGAATTCAGTAGGAAATAGTCTGGTATCTGAATAAAAATTCAGTAACAGTCTGTTTAAAGAGCATTTCTAAGCTATATCAGCTATATATTCTCTTCCAATTAAATAAAAGGTATAAACAATTAACAATCAAACCTGCAAAAATCCACCTCATATGATAAAACAAATATTATGCTAACAAACCCTAAATCACATCTACAAAAATAAGAACTACTTGGCAGAGCCTAATATGCTGTTAGGCAGAAAAGAAATTGTTTGACACAATAGTGCTGATGAATATATATATTAGATGTATAGAAAGATTAACACCCCAAAAAATTACTGCTTCTAATAACAAATCACTCTTTAATGTTTTGACAAACTTTTACAATTTTATGGTAAATTAAAAAAAATTGGGGGCTGTCTTCAACTTTTATTTTTCTTTAAAGATTTTAACTTCTGTATTAAAATGTCAAATGAATAAAACTAATTCAAATTCTTATTAATATAAAACAATGGATAATTGGAAAAAAATTCTAAGGAAACAATAAAAAACAAAACAAAAAAACATCAGATATATTTACAACTTCTTTTAAAAAAAAAATAATTAAGAATTTAGAAATCCTTAAAAACTTTTAATGTTATGTAATTTTCGTCAATATTTACTTTTTTTTTTTTTTTTTTGAAGTGTTGACAATTAAAATAAATAAAATAAAGCAAATTCACTATTAAAAAAAAAAGAGAGAGAAATAATTTATATATCAGCTATTTATGTGATTACAAATCAACTAAATAAGAGGAATTCAAGATAATAATACTCTATTAATTTCTTGTCAAACAATGGATATTTTTTTTTTATTATTAACTGACTTTCTAAAAAAGATATTTTGATATTTGTGGACCTTTCCAGATTGAGAGTTAAATGTTCAATTGGAACTTATTTCACTTTCTTTTTACAAACAATTTATTTAAATGAAGCTGCACATACTTTTAACTTTTCTAAAACTCCCTCAACTGTGAGTGGCAGAAAACAAATTCAGAAATTCAGTTACAAAATTAAAAATAAAAAAGTGCATTGGCATCACCTGACAAATGGAAATGCAACTGAAACATTCAAAACAACAGCTCTGTATGGATTGTGACTATTTTGTTCAGAGCATTGCAAAAAAGCAGTGAATTCCTACAAGTATTTTAAAAAAACTAATTACAGCTAATGACCATTCACAAAAAGACTTCATTTAGGAAAAAGTGTCTTATTTACTGATATTAAAAATCAATGAATAATAGCAAGATTATCAAAAGTAAGGCTAAATTCATATTCAATAAATAAAAAAATTTAATATTTTAAAACTGCTTCATTTACCGAACAGGAACTTTTTAGAGAAGTACAATAAATCTGTTGAGAGGTAACTGAAGAAAAATGTAAAAAGATTAGGAAATTCCCTTGAGGAATACGAAGAGGTGCAGTCTGCTATTGGAAATACTAATTTCTAGGGTTCATTCATTACACGTACTATAAATATAGAATAAACAAGCCTACTGTAGGAACAATAAAAGGATAAAAATGTCAAAACAAGACACAGGAATCAGAAATAAGCCTACACAAGGAAGGAAGGAGGACAAGAAGCCACATGATTATCAATGCTTAAAATATGGTAAACATTGTTCGGCTCAAACTTCATATTCTTTTTTATTATATAATACAATTTTTATCTGGTGAGTCCCTACAAAGGATGAAACAGTCCGTCCCAAACTCTCACCAATGACAGCTCAGATATTTTTTATTTCTGTATCATTTCCCTATTCTTTTCTATTAATTTGAGGCACGTTAATTCTTTGTTTAAATTACAATTTTTATTTGGTTTTCTTCAATTTTCAGCATTTTAACAATTCTGATTCATGACACAGCCAATTGCTGGTCTAAAGTATTGTTTTAGGAAATCTATTGAAACTGATAGATATTAAATTGAATATAAAAGAATATCAATTTTAAATTTAAATGTATTTAATGATAGAGCCTCTCACTGTTAGATAAAATTCCTAATAATAATAATAATAAAAAAAAAATTAAAAAATAATAATAATGATAATTTATCGCTACTACAAAGTTGCAGGAAACAGGAAGCATGTTCACGACAGGAATACAAGAAACAAACTAAGTTCGTAAAGAAAAGAAAATGAAAAACTAACTAATCTCAAGACTAGTAAGTGAAGGAATTCTTATCCAAGACATTTGATACAATAATAAAAAGCAACAGGATTTTCCCATGAATGAAATACCTCTAAATTTAGATCCAGGAAAATACAAAAAAGGGTGAAAAATTAGAAAAATAATTAGAGGATTGTCTGCAAAAAAAGCAACAATTAAAAAAAATAATTAAAAAAATGTATTAATTTTAAAATGAATTTTTTGAAAGTCAGAAATGTCTGATTCCTGTGTCTTGTTTGACATTTTTATCCTTTTATTGTTCCTACAGTAGGCTTGTTTATTCTATATTTATGGTACGTGTAATGAATGAACCCTAGAAATTAGTATTTCCAATAGCAGACTGCACCGCTTCGTGTCCCTCAATGGAATTTCCTAATTTTTTTACATTTTTCTTCAGTTACCTCTATTTAAATAGATACTTGAGCATCTCAACAGATTTACTGTACTTCTCTAAAAAGTTCCTTTTTAGAAAATGAAGCAGTTTTAAATAATGATATTTTTTATTTATTAATATATTTACCATATGAAGACTAAAACAAAAGCAAACAGAAAGCTGGTTCAAACTTCTTACTAAGATTTCAAATAAATTAAAAATATCTTATGTGGAGACGAAGAGGAAGGCAGAAAATAGGAAAGATTGGAGAATGCTGGGTTTGCAGTGAAGGACCTGCCCTTGGCAGAGAACTATGAATGAATCTAAAATGATATTGCATTGCGCTATTTTTAACCAAATAAATAAATAAATAAATAAAAAAATTTTTTAATTACTTCTATCAAAAATTTGAGTTTCCAATCATTAGCAGTGGATAAAATTAATTAAATAAAACTATTACTCCACAAATTCAAAAACAGAAAAGTGTCAATCAAATAATAAAAATATATAATCTAATCAAAGGAGATAAAAATATTTTTAAGAGCACTTGCTGGAAGATACAGGGCAAATTACGTCTGATGTATCTGTCACAGAAGGATGAAATGGTGATGCATTGTCTGCCAAGATCTACTGAATCTTTTTTTTATTTTTTTCTTAGCTGTATTTTTTTGTTTTCAAGAGTGATTTCCACCAATAGCATCCATTTACTCTTGTAAAGATGATGGTGCATTGCTCCTCTTTTGGTATAAATTTCCAAAATTAGCCTTCAGCCCAGAAGCAGAATATCAAGCGACGGCGCGAAATTGTCGCAGAATGGAAATGAGGGCTGCAGAAAGATATCGTATAGAACAGGGGTGGGCAAGATGTCGATCGCGGTCCTGAAGATTCCTTTTTTTTTTTTTTGGTTGAGGATTTGGAGATTCAGTTTTTTTTTTAGTCTTAAGGCGACCACATCACTTGGAGTATACTTGAGGTAGCCTCTACCTTACAAGTCTGCCTACCCCTAGTACAGAATGAACGTTTTTTGCAGGACATAAACGAAAAAAACGCCTGCATCCGCAGAAAGTTTTTCGTCTTAGCATCAATCGTTGCAGAAAGATAAAAAACATTTTGTCTCCGGGGCCATCAGCAAATCATTACCTTAGTTCGCCATCATATTTCTATTATTTGATCAAATCCTTTCGTGTTTTTGATATATATGTAAAGCAGTATTCATTATTTAATTTTTATCTGCAGCTAAAAATACCATATCACAAAAAAAATATTGGATGAAACATGTATCTAAATAACTAACTATCTAGAATGTGTAAAAGTGTTGATGTCTTGATCTTAAGAGTAAAAATGCATGCACTTTAAGAACGTCCTCTCACACTCACAGAATATGCTTAATTATTTCAGTATTTAAAAAAGTATCTCGTACTTAAAAGCAAGCACAATTTTACAGTTCTTAAGTTATTGTTATTGATATGTGCTATGTTTTGTTGCCATCTCTCTCAATTCCCAGTATTCACATATCCAAATTAAAGTATGTTAAAATGTGATCTTACAATCAAAATTCTGCCCTGAATTCAATATACAAGGAAAAAGAAACTGCAACTACTGCAGTGAGATCTATGAATACAATAGTGTACTGTAATAGTGTATTTCATGACTTAAAATTATAAATTTCTCAAAGAATAGAAGTTGTAAGCAAACAGTAAAAGTGTCAATCGAATAAGGGAACAAAAATGTTAAAAGATAGTTTAAAAAAGAAAGAATTCTTTTGCCATTCTCAGAAAATAAGTGAAATATGCAATAAAAATAAAAATGAAATTGACTGCCAATGAATATATGAGGCAATCAGGGAAATAAGGCAAGTGGATTGAAGTCAAAAGATATAAAATGACTGTGGAAAAAAGAGAGAATAAGCTCATTTTTTTTAGTGTGTGTGAGCTTTAATGATGCAATCTGAAGTTTTATCATTAGATAGTGTTTTATTTTAGGCTAAAATTCTTTACTATTATAATATGAAATAATACAATTAATGAAAATGTATTACTTCTAAATTTTCAAAATTCAAACATACTGCAATAGTAATATGTACAAATTTCAATCTTCTAAAGTATAAACAAGGAAAACTGTGAATGTATGGTACTGTATTATTATAATATCTTTACTGTATTTTCATTAAAGATGACGTATTATTTTAAAGATGTGTTTCTTATCAAATATTTATATTAAGCAAATTTAATAAACATATTTTATGAAAAAAAAAATGTAAGAATTGAAATATTCAACATGCAACTTTTTAAACTGTGATGTGCATTATGATAATGCATAATAATGTAACCAATTATTCATTTTTTTAAAATCAAATAACTATGTTTAAACACTTTAAGCACTCATAAGATATGTTCCGCTTGCTTTTTCCTAGCAGCACCATGATGTATATTTGTTTACATGTAATACTTTTTTTTTTTATATATTGAAAAGCTTGTTTGTGTTTTCAATGCAATAATTCCTAAGTCCTTACTATTCTATTACGTACAATAGAAATGTTTTAAACTTCAATGACAAAGATTAGGATATCTTTTGGTTAGTAGTATATTATTTACATTAATTTTATGTTTTTAAGTAATTTGATTATAATATTATATTTAGATAAACATGTACAGTTCTTAACCATCATTGCAAATTTATAGTTGTTTTTTTTTATTAAAACTATTATAATATATAGCAATAACGATATTCTAAACATGTTTATGTATTAATGAACTACAAAAAAAAAAGATTTGTTTTTTTGAAAATAAGCAGATAAAACAGTCCCATATATTACACAATAATCTTGTATAATCTGCAATACATCTTTGTTGACTTATAAATTTCATATTCTGAATTTAAAAGCATGTTCATTGGTTTCACTTTACCACAAATGAATTGGTAAAAAACATAAAAAAAGGGACCCTTTAGCTAAAAAGTCCATGATAGGCCTGAAGTGGGTGACTGACGTAAACACTGGTACGTGACCTTGTAAAAACTGCAATAAATATCAGCTCCACAATTAAACAACTGATAACAAACGACAAACTAATCATAAAGAGCCAAAAGCGTCTTACGCTTTGATAAAAAACAAAAGATTCATCGGAAACAACACTGGGAAGAGACAGCAGATGTTGGTTCATTTGCCAATTCATAAACTGAAGATTTCAAGCCGGGTTCAACAAATGCAACTGTTGCAACGGTTTATACTGCTGGAAATTTAGGAATCAAGGTGAATCCATGGTGAACACCTACGAAAGGTCAAGCACCCCTCGGAAGATTACATGTTTTGGGTTGACATTACTTTCCCTACGCAGAAAACGGGGTTTGTATTCGGATTAGGCCTAAATCTCTTCCCTTCCAATTGTTTAGTGCCATTACTTGCCGCACTCCGAGGCGCGATCGCTGCGATTTAATTGGGTTCTTCGCTGTGCTTAGCTGCCAAACGGGCTCGAAACTAGAGCGCTCTTGCGCCAATATTTCACCCCGATTTTTTGGTTTCCCTTAATTTTGAGTTAGTAAGGTCGGGAAATGAGAAACGGTTAACCAACCTTAAAAATTACAGCAACATGTGCTTCTGTCAGTGCACGCCATATTTTGTAAGACGAAGTTTCTGATTGGTTGGCGAGTTGCAAACCGTAGCGCCATCAATGGAAGAAATTTGAAAAGCGGAAGGCCAACCGTGGCGCAACAGTCAGGAAATCACGTGATGGAAAAATCTTTCTTCTGATTGGTTTAATGGCCTACCATTCTTAAATCGTAAATTGTTTCCGCCATTGTCGGCGGACTGATCAGTGATTTTAGATTATCAGATTACTTTGAAACAAACACAGAATAAAAATTAAAAAGCAGTCATTGATTTCATTTGTGCCTTTACTTTATAAAGCAATTGCTTTCACTTTTAGGGTTATCTCTAATTCATATGTGGCGTGGTTTTCAAGCTTCGCCGGAATGACAAGAACACTTGGAAAAACTCGATAAATGTACCCAGCAGCCTTGACCAATATCGGCTGATTTTGCCTTGACCCGGTGTTGAGTTTTCCGGTTTGTGGACGCACCGGACGGAGAAGTTGCGGGTTTTCCCCGCAGGAAACTAAATTGGAAACTTGAAATACTCGTTTATCCGGACTGATGCCTTTAAGAGCATTTTATTTCATTTATCCAGATAAGAAAATGTGAAATTGAATAGAAATGAAAAACGCAGTCTTGAAAACAAAGAAATAAGATTCTGAACTAAATTTAATAAAATTAAAATAAAAGCAATTTAAAAAAATGATCTGATATTTTCCTTTATTGAACTTGAAATTTAATTTTTTAAAAAATCATTATATTATAGTAATTTTATTGTTATTTGGTTTGGTAATTTTTGCTCAATTTAGTTGTAGCCTATATAACTCTACCACACACTACTGTGACCATCGGTAAAAGAGAAATATCTCATTGTGGTCTCAGAATTTGAAATAAGTTTGAAACCACACGCAGATGCATTTAAGTTTTTAACGCCTCATAACCTCACACAGATGGCCTGGATAAGCAGTGCGTAAAATTTCCCAGATCATTCGTATCAGTATCAGATGTTCAGTGTAAGGTATTATTAAAAAAGAAAAATTTAAGGGCGACCCATAATAATAAAAAATTAAAATAATAATAAAAAAGGAAGTACATTAACGTAAGGAGAAAAAAAAGTTAGGAAAATAAGAAAAAACAAAAAAAAAAAAAACACGCGGACGTAGAGAAAAAAAAATGCAGATGCACGGACTCGAACCGACAAACTTCAATATACGAGACCGAGACTTTAAGCATGAAGCTATAGCTGATAACTGAAATGAAACGGTTGCATTTCTAACATTTAAGCTAATAGTGAAAACCCAATGAAAACAATGCCAAATATCTCGAACATGGGTGAGGGGGTGTGTGCCCCTTAAAATACCCTATTCCTACGTTATTTGGACCTCTGAACACGATGGTGAAATCAGTTTGTCGACCCGACCTTCCGTTCGGGAAGTATGAAGGGGTTACAATGACAAATATCTCGAACATTGGGGGGGGGGGCCCTGAAAATACCCTATTCCTACGTTATTTGGGCCTCTGAAAACGATGGTGAAATCCATTTGTCGATCCGACCTTCCGTTCGGGAATTGTTAGAGTGGGACAGACAAACGCAATAACTACCGATTTTGGTCGCTATCACAACAGTTCCCAAATGGATCGCTAAAACCCCCACATAACTATTTGATGACTAATATTTTGTGCTGTAGACCATATAACTCCATAGACCAGAAGCCACAGATCCTGTGAATTGTTCATCTCCACGTATATAACTATACTGTTTTTGTTTTTGCGTGAATCTCAGTGAAGAATTATATTTGCTTTCCTACCCTACCATGAAATGCCGTGGCTTGTATTCAATATATATTACATTTTATTTTTTCTCTTCATAACATTGTAACTATTAACTTTACAAATACATTTTTGAACAAACAACGATTAGATAAAGTTTAAATAAAATTCCCGAAAAATAAAAAGATCTATACGTTACTTTTTAATATGTATTCTGTTACGGTAAATAATTTGAAACAAATTGCAATTTAAAGTTTTTTAAAAATAAATATTTTAAAGATACGCACAAATATACAGGGTACTTCCAAATTCCTGTACAAACTTTAAAGGTAGGTCAGTACAAAAACAAACCATATTCATACTGGAATGTATGTCCGCAAATGCCAACCGAATATGCTAGAGGGCGCTGTTTGGCAGCACATTAGTTGGGCATTGATATGTTGGCTTTGTACGAGTAGGATGTACCCAATTGATATGTTGACTTTGTACGAGTAGGATGTATCGCTTCACTAATGCTGAGAGGGCTGATATGAACCTAGCCTATGGACAAACTTTCTAGCACTTTCGGTTGGCGTTTGCAGGGAGTTTGCAAACTCTCTATCCATATTTTAATAGTAGATCGGGAACACCAAGACAATTTTTTTTTGTTAATGCATTCATGTTCGCTGACGTCAAATTAAAGCGCTAGAGGGCGTGTACAGAGATGGTGGTGGAGGCTGGACAGAAACGAATGAACATCATTGATAACAATATGTTCAGTCACCAAAGTTGTTCAAACTGGTGATCGGCAACATATTGAATACATGACAACGTCGAATCAAGGATTTGTCGTAGCCTACATGCTCAAAGATTCCCTGTATTTCCCAAACATTTGCAACGATTCTTGCGACGAGGTCTTCTTCAGAGTCAAGAGACGTCTCAAACACGATATTCTTCATATATCCTAGAAGAAGAAATCTTGTTAAATCAGGTGATCTCGATGGTCAAGCGATGGGTCCAAATATGTCGCTCAGGCAATCCCTGACAGATACAAGTCAGACATTTCAGCAGTCATAAACGTTCCATGTTAAATAATAACGTATCTCAGCGGTTCCCAACCTTTATCAAGTCGAGGCTCCCTTAACATTCTTGCTAGGCTTATGCGCCCCCCCCCCCCAAAAAAAAAAAGAAAACAACAACATAGAGAAATAAAATTTAAAGACAAGCATGTTTACATAATTACTTATTTTTAAAATAGATTTAAAAACATTAATGGTGTAATGTAAACTACAAAAAGAAAAAAAGTACAATTATTATTAAAATTTGAAATTTAATAGTTTAATTAGGCCTATAATTAAATTTATTAACTTAAGTTCTTCATTAATCACTGATTTTTAGTTCATCTATCACTGAATATCTACTCCCGAAGTCCAACCACTTGAATAGTGCACCACTGTCGCCCAAGGTTTGTATAGTACAGACACGTAGGGAGCTTACCTTCCTATTCCATGTTAAAGCGTAGGAGGGGAAGGGAAATAAACGCGTGTACGACTCGAGGATAACCTTACCTGATCTCTGCCGGACTCTGTCGTATCGTGGTAAAGACCAGTTGTTTTAAGAAAATTAAGGCTGAAGATAGAATTATACCACTGGAAAAGCATTCTAAAAATAAAACGTTTAAAAGCGCTTTGAATAAAACAAATTTTTTCCTAAATCGATGTTAAAATCATTGAACAGTATCACGGACCCCGCAGTGGCACCGCGGACCACAGGTTGGGAACCGATGACGTATTTAATTTAAAGATGGCACCATCCGTATTCTTTTTCACTTGCAGCAGACTAAACAAACGTACGACGTGACTACGTCGAAGCGTCGTCACGTGCTGTCTTGCGACGTATTATTATCTTATCACGAAGGCCAACATGTATTGTTGTGATCAGCAGGAAACACGGTGACTACAGTCCGTTAAGCCTCTTCGCTGGGGCACATAATGTCGTTGGGGGAACATAATATACACATCTCAACAGTAAAACGCCCCGTAGCGCAGCGGACATACATTCATTAAAAAAAAAGTTTGTCTTGTTGTTTCTAATCTACCACCATTCTGCCATTAACCTCAGAAATCGAATCCATTGAAAGGCGTAGCATAATCACCGCTTTTCCGAGATCTTTTTTTTTTTTTTCCACAAATTTTCATTTGGAAAAAATACAAGTCAGAAAAATACCGGAATCGCTGATCATTGAAATAATTTATTTTTAAATTGGCCTACATCTGAATGGACATTTTACAATATCCTTAGCCCCGCCTTCCCCAACCTTAATCGTGGGTGCACCACTGTTCAATTGTAGTTTTCTCAAGAAAGTAACTGATTATTGGAACGTAGAACCCTGTAATTATGTTGTAATGGACCACTTGAGGATAGGTGGAGCTTCGTAGTTACAGCATGTCCCACCAGGCTACTGCTTGGCTTGTGGGATAAACAAAGCCATGTGCTTCGTTTTAACCCGTGTAGATATAGAGGAAATATTATATTAAAGAAGGATGTTCCAAGCGTTTTTATAGAATTATTACAATAAGGAAATGCACGGTACTGAACTATTCCGTCTTGAAATATCAAAAATCGACGATTTATTGAGTAATTCACACTGTCAATGATTGACAGTTAAAACTGTCAGTTATAAACTCGTCTTATGGGCTTTTTTTGCTTATCCCACAAGATCTCTCAGCATGTGCTTAACACGTCATACATGACGTCGGTAGAGGCGTAAACCTCAAGTGTACACTGGCTTGAGAGTACAGTGCGGCCAACCATCAGCGTCCACCATGTTTTCCCAACTGAACACAAGGTTATATAAGCCACAGAAGGAATTTTCACATTTTAACTAAAATTTTTTGACTCACAATTGTTCTGCTGCCTTTGATTGTATTTAATGTGAATTACAGAAACACAAAACAATTTTTTCATTTTGCACCCTAAAAAATCACTAAAATATACATACGGTATATTTTTTCGTAAAAACAAGAATTTAAGTTGTTACCAATCCAAAAAAACATATCTTTTAATCCTTTTTTTTTTGTTTATATTTCTTTTATTGATACCAGTACAAAATCCTATTAGTTATTATCAGTTATTTGTTATATAAAGACATTAAAATAAAGTAAATATCTCTTTGATATTGTTGAATTTTAATAGGGGAAATGGTTGAAATAAATAAAGGGATATAAAGTCCTAAAAAAACGAATTTCAGAAAAAAATTTAATCGTTCACTAAAAAATATCTGAAAATACATAAAATATCTTTTAATCTTTTTTTTTTTTTTTTTTTTTTTTTTTTTTGCAAAAATTAAATAAAAAATATGAGACATAAAATAAAAACCAATTTAAGAAAAAATAAATAAAGATAAGTTGTGCCTGTGGAGAACCCAAGATTTAATCTTTGAAAGTAAGTATCTTTCAGATATCTATTCACCAAATATACATTATTACCTATAAACAAATAAACACTGCGCCAGCGTTGGTGGTCATTCGCCTTACAACCTTGAATACGAAAGACTTACACAGATTAAGAGCTTTAATGATAAAAGTTTATTTTTTTGTAAAAAAAGAATCTTTTGATTACATCCTAAAACTCGAAGAAATTTTTCAGAATTACAGTAAAACCTCGTTAAGTCGTCGCTCAAGGGACCAAACATTTTTGACGACTGAAGCGGAGTGACGACTTAGGCGGAGTGGGCATTTTTGAAAAAAACAGAACAAAACAAAACATGGAAATACAGTATTTTCATGAATTGCTGTAGGATTCGGTGAGAAAAAGAAGATTTACAGAAATCAATTCATGCAAATGAATGAGTGGAAAATAAAAAAAACAAAACAAAAACACTTTTATAGTTACCACATTTTAATCGTTTTAAAAGAAAGGCAATGTCTGTCTTTGAAACGTTCCAGCCAACCATTGCTGCCGCCGAAATCTTCAATGTTCAACTCCTCAGCAATTTCCATGGCTTTTTCTTTGAGAATCGCGGCAGAAATCAGCACATTTTGCGATCTGGCATGTTTTAGCGATCGAACTAAAACCTCCTCGATCTCGTCAAACTTTGATTTCCTCATTCTCTTTCGTTTGTCTTTGCAGTGAGCTTCTTCAATTACAGTAAAACCCCGTTATTACGCTCCCGCTTATAGCACTATCCCGTTCTTTACGCTCCTTTCATACGGTCCCTGGAATTTTCTATGTAACTCTGTATACTTTTACCCTCTTATAACGCTTCGAATCCCGCTTGTGGCGCTTTTTTATATCGGAAATTTTGTATCGAAAAGAAATGTAACACTGTAAAGATTCTTTTCTTTCCCTGGTAGGAGGGAATCTTTGAACTCTTTAAAGTGCGGGTCTGTGATACAGTAAGTTAGTGCAAAATGTCGAAGCGGAAATCCCTTTCTATAAGTGAAAAATTGCAAATTCTCCGTAAGCACGACGAGAATTCTACACTAAGTCAGAAGGATTTCGCAGAATCTCTAAGAATTCCCTGATCCAGTCTGAGAACAATAATAAAAAATAAGAATGGAATTATCAATGCAGCGAAGGGTGGTTGCAAACGTAGAAAAGTAAAGTGTGGAAAATATGAAGATGCCGAGGAAATTCTAATTGAATGGATTCATCAGTCCCGTGATGCATCAGTGATATTAAGTGCCCCAATCATTCAAGAAAAGGCGCGTGAAATAGCGGGCAGTGCACTAAATCTGCTCCGAAAATATATTTGTATTGCTCCTAGTGGTGTATCAATTGATGTTAATAGTTACTTGAACCGCATTGAAAATGTCATAATTCATAACAGTAGCACACACACACACGGCAAACCACAATCAAAGATTTTTTTAATAGGAAATAAGCTCACATTTGCACTATATCTATTGCAGAATCAAGTATCTTTCCAGTAAAATGCTGTCTAAATGTTTCCCTATCTCATAAATCATTTCCCCGTTTATAGCGCTATCCCGCTTATTACGCTTGTAGGTCATGGTCCCTTGACGAGCGTAATAACGGGGTTTTACTGTACTTGTTTCGATGAAAGAATATCGTTTAATGTAGTCCTGGGAATATGGTGTTCTTTGGCAAAAGCTGTTTTCAAAACATTTGATTTCTCAAAAAGTGCAATTAAGTCTTTTTTTTCTTTAATAGATAACGAGGTAAGTTTTCGTTTCCCTGGTTAAAAACGTAATCGAACCACGAAATTGCAAGAGAAAAAAATAGCTCTTATAGCGGGGCTTACTCGCTATAAAATGAAGTCACACTCAGGAGCGGTCAAGAAAAACGTCTACACTCGACAGAGTCGAAGCGAGAAGTGTGCTTTGAATGATTAGCAGCGAGATTCCAAGAACCCAAATCCTCCGAAGGGATAGGAAAGGAATGAAGTGACAGGCATGGTCGAAAATTCCCCGTAAAGGCTTGGCTTTCTTAAAGTGAAGGGGCGGGGCTGAAGAGACAACACGATGGCATGCAAAATGGAGAAGAAAGATGCTTTTGGCCATTTTTGAGGGTGACGAGTTATCCGGAGTAGAATTAAATTTGGTGACGGATAAAAGAGGGTTATTTTACATTATTGTGTATGAGACCTGTCGGGACCAAAGGAAAACGACGACTTAAACGGAGTGACGACTTATCCGGGTGACGACTTAACGAGGTTTTACTGTATATTGGTTTGATTGAAAATGAGGAAGAGGATGTAAAACAGTTTCTTGTTAATAAAATGAAACATATAGAAGCAGAGCACATTCAAACCTGTCACAATTTGAAGGAGGTCACACTTAATAGATATATAATATTTAGACTAAATCTATTGTTTGTTCATTGTTGTATATATCTTGTTAGATATTCTAGTTTTAGTTAACTTATAAGGTATGTCATTAGGTTATTTTGTAGTAAATGATTAAATTTTTTTCTGAAATCCTTTTTTAGGACTTTATATCCCTTTATTTATTTCCCACCATTACCCTACTAAAATTCAACAATATTAAAGAGATATTTAATTATTATTTAAATCGGTTTTTATTTTATATCTCATATTTCTTATTTAATTTTTGCAAAAAAAAAAGGATTAAAAGATAAGTCTTTTTTGGATTGGTAACAACTTAAATTCTTGTTTTTATGAAAAAATATATGTATACTTTAGTGATTTTTTAGGGTGCAAAATGGAAAGAAAAATGTTTTTGTGTTTCTATAATTCACATTAAATACAATCAAAGGCAGTAGAACAATTATGAGTCAAAAAATTTTAGTTAAAATGTGAAAGTCCCTTCTGTGGCTTATATAAACTTGCGCTCCAGTTGGGGAAAACATGAATTAAAAGATATGTCTTTTTTGGATTGGTAACAACTTAAATTCTTGTTTTTATGAAAAAATATAGTGATTTTTTAGGGTGCAAAATGGAAAGAAAAATGTTTTTGTGTTTCTATAATTCACATTAAATACAATCAAAGGCAGTAGAACAATTATGAGTCAAAAAATTTTAGTTAAAATATGAATCCTTCTGTGGCTTATATAAACTTGTGCTCCAGTTGGGGAAAACATGGCGGCGGAAGAGTTAGCCAATAGAAAAGAAGACGTCCGTTGGCCACACTGTACTCTCAAGCCACTGTACTCAAATGGTCCATTATCAACTTAGAAGAATAAGAGACAAATCGAACAAATACTAATTGTTTAAATAAAGAAAGAATTAAATCTGGATGTTAGCAATTTTAGAAATTTTATCTGTATTTTCCCGGTCAAAAAAATACATTAAATTTAAATATTTATTACACTTTTTTAACCAGGAAAACATAGAATAAAGAAAAAGCAACTTGCCTTTAGTACATGTTTGAACATTATTTCAGTCTCGTATCCAAAGAACGTGGGTTCATCAAATCTCTCAGCCTGTTTTTTTTTTTAAACCACTGAATAGAGGTTTACTTTTAACTTTTAAACCACTGAATAGAGCTTTTTGAAACTTGACGTACTTATTTAACAAGAGATGATCTTAACTTTTTATATTGATTCAATATTATTTAATAGATTCTTGTCGATAAATCAGCACGAGATATTGCCAGCACGAGATGATGCCATTTCTAATATTGAATATCGAGCTTTTTAATAATTCACTAATTTGTTGCACTTTAATATGATTAAGTTAATCGTATTTAAACAACTTAAAGTAAATATTTTGGGAACTCAATGAGAAAAAAGAAAATTACTACTGTTTGGATTAGACAGATATTATAATTTAAAAACAAGTAAAAAAAATATGCTAAAGCATAAAATTAAGGGCGACCAATAATAAAAAAAAGGACATTAACGTAAGGAAAAATAAAAAAAGGTAGGAAAATCAGAAAAAAAAAAATCAACCCGTGCATTGAGTAAAAAACAACACAATAGATATACTGATTCCAACCGGCAACCTCCAACATATGAGTCCGAGACCTTACTATCAAACTTTAGCTGGCAACTTAAATAAGACGGTTGCATTTTTAAGATTTAAGTTTAACAGCGGAAATCCAATTTAAAACAATGCCAAACATGGGGATGGGGTTGGGGAGATTGGCCCCTGAAAACACCCCATTCCTACGATGTTTGGGCCTCTAAACACGATGGAAAAGTCCGTTTGTCGATCCGATCTTCCGTTCGGGATTTGTTAGGGGTGATAGACACGGACGGACGGACAGGATAAACGCAATAGCTATCAATTTTGGTCGCTATCATCCAAATAGCTCCCAAATGGATCGCTAGCAAATAAAACATTTTCGTTTGTGTGGTTTCCATGGGCTCCTCTACATACGAGCAATTTTCAAAATTAATGTAATTTATAAATTTTTTTTAGGCTTCTGAAAGACGCCTTCTATGCCCGGTTTGTCTGTCTGTGGACACATATCCCAGAATGCTTCGCAACGCCTTCTGTTAGCTCAGTTGTAGGTGGCCTGAATGTTGAATGTTGTAGGTGGCATATTAGCTCAGTTAGTTAGAGTGTCGTGCTAATAAAGCGAAAGCCGTGGGTTCGATCCCCTCATGGGCAATTCTTATTCTTCATTATTTTCTGCCCATTTTAAATCTTTTCACAGTTTCTCAACTTACTTTTTTTTTAATCATTATTAGGAATTCAGTGTATTAACAAGGTTTGAGTTAAGAATATAAATAGGGGTGGGTAAGATAGCATGGGGTCGCAAACAGACTCGCGCGCGCATTTTCTAGACCACCCCCGCACAGTCTATTCTAAAGTAAAGGTGACTCAGAAGCCATTGCGAAGCACTGTGATTGGTTTACTAATCACTATCCCTACCTTGTTCTTATAAGAGAACTAACAGATGTTGAAAAAAAGTATTTATTTATTATTTTTTTTGAAAATTCACAAATGATAGATTAAATTCAAATGAAAGATAGAATAAGAAGACATAATTTAAGTATATATGAAATAGAAGCGAGGAAAAAAAATTGAAAATACAGAAAAATTACCCTAATGGATTTATTAAGAAATAAACTGAATAAAACAATTGAAAGGAGTCACAATTGAAAGATTAAAAAAGAAGAAAAAGGGAGAATACAGTAAAAGGATCTGAATTGCTTGTAGGCAGTGTGTGGACGTGCATTATCCTGTTGAAAAATTGATCTTGGCAGGCTGACACGAAGGGCAAATCAAAGAGTTGTAGAACGTTCTGCGTGTTCTTGCTGTGCATTTTGAGTTCCTTGAATCACTGTGAGAGGAAATCTGTAGTCTTAATGACTCTCCACACCATTATACCAGCAGTAATATCTGTGTGCCTCTTGAGAATATTGCCAGGATCTGAGCTCTGACCAGTTCTACTCCAAACAAGGGTGCGATGATCATCTAATACAAAGCAGAAGCGAGACTATGCGAGAGAAGACCAAGTCTCGGGTAGGTACCACTCTAGATGGAGCTTTCGGTGCTAAATTGTTAAAAGCAGGCCTCATAAGAGACAATGGCGATCTGCCTGCAATTCCTCTAGCAATGGTGCAGGCAGATACCAGTTGCTGTATTGTTAAAAGCAGGCCTCATAAGGGACAATGGCGATCTGCCTGCAATTCCTCTAGCAATGATGCAGGCAGATACCAGTTGCTGTATTGTTAAAAGCAGGCCTCATAAGGGACAATGGTGACCTGCCTGCAATTCCTCTAGCAATGATGCAGGCAGATACCAGTTGCTGTATTGTTAAAAGCAGGCCTCATAAGGGACAATGGCGATCTGCCTGCAATTCCTCTAGCAATGATGCAGGCAGATACCAGTTGCTGTATTGTTAAAAGCAGGCCTCATAAGGGACAATGGCGATCTGCCTGCAATTCCTCTAGCAATGATGCAGGCAGATACCAGTTGCTGTATTGTTAAAAGCAGGCCTCAAAAGGGACAATGGTGACCTGCCTGCAATTCCTCTAGCAATGATGCAGGCAGATACCAGTTGCTGTATTGTTAAAAGCAGGCCTCATAAGGGACAGTGGCGATCTGCCTGCAATTCCTCTAGCAATGATGCAGGCAGATACCAGTTGCTGTATTGTTAAAAGCAGGCCTCATAAGGGACAATGGTGACCTGCCTGCAATTCCTCTAGCAATGGTGCAGGCAGATACCAGTTGCTGTATTGTTAAAAGCAGGCATCATAAGGGACAATGACGACCTGCCTGCAATTCCTCTAGCAATGATGCAGGCAGATACCAGTTGCTGTAAACACCCAATTAATTTCTCTGGATGATGGAGAGTGAAGCTGTCAGAGCAGTTAGGGCTTGCTTCACAACAAACTGATTGTCTCTAGCAATAGTACTGTTAGGCCGACCAGAGCCTTGGCAACTTGAATGAGTGCCCTCACGCAACCTAAGAGTCCAACATCTTCTCACAGGAGGATCACTACGACCCAGATGGCAAGCGATTAGTGGGCATGACCAACTTAACATTTTCCAGAAGAAAACCTTTCTTAATGTTTTCCTCATTAGTTGTTAATCTTTTGAGATAAATTATGAATAATAATTTTCTACTTCATTAGCTTTTGAGGAACTATAGGCTATGCTTCATTCCAATTCTTTTTTTCAAAATTAATTTCCTTAATTAGCTATCTAGTAATTTCTTTATCATCATTTGATTTCCTAGAGTACTTTTTTTCCCTCTGTTTTTCATTTGATGACGACATACATAACAATCGCACGTGCAAATGACTTCAAGCATTGCCGCATTTCAAAAATATTCGAAATAAACCATCGACGCTTGCCAAACTCTGTTTCCACAAAACGATCATTCCCTCTGACATATCAATAATATAAACGATTTGTTAAATGCCTTTTTACATTCTTCATATCCTTTAGTCCAGAGTTTAGTAACGAGGTAAATATCTTCTCTTGGAGGAGAAAAGAAGAAAGAAAGGAGAATCTGTGGTAGGAGGGAGGAATGCGATAGTTCGAGCTTGACCATGCATACAAAAGTAAAGTTGAGGGAAGAATGTGAGATTCCTCTGTTTGGTCTTAGAACAATCAGGGTCAACAAAGATAAAGGTGAAAAGGAAGAGATGTCCACGGAAGAGTCAGTTTTGTGTGCATTACAGCATGGCCACAGGCTGATTGATACCGCTGAATTCTTTGGTAATGAAGCGGAGGTGGGCCGAGCTATCGTCAAGAGTGGAGTTCCACGATAAGACATTTACCTCGTTAATAAACGATTTGAATCTTAAAGTACAGTGGGTAAATGCATTATTAGCATTTTTCTTTAATATATACTAAAGATTATTTAGAATTTTAGAGCATTATTTAATTGAATATCATTATGGTCTTTTAAACTGTGAAATTAGTTGGGTATCAAGGACGGCTTGATGAAGATTGTAACATTTTGAACAACAATGGACCACTTGAGGTTTACACCCCTACCGACGTCACGTATGACGTGTAAGCACATGCTGAGAGATCTTGTGGGATAAACAAACATATAACTTACTGTGAATTACTCAAAAAATCGTCGATTTTTGATATTTCAAGATAGAATGGTTCAGTACTGTGCAGTTCCTTATTACAATAATTCTGTAAAAACGCTTGGAATATCCTTCGTTAATATAATATTTCCTCTATATCTATATATGTTAAAACAAAGCACATGACTTTGTTTATGCCGCAAGCCAAGCAGTAGCCTGGTGGGATATTTTGTAACTATGAAGCTCCGCCTATCCTCAAGTGGTCCTCTGAGACTCAATTTCTGACCTCTCTTTAGTAATACTATTGTAATGATCTGATCATTTTTAAAAAGAATTTTAAAAGAAAAACAGTCACTAAAATCCCACAATTGGAGAATCACGTGGGAGTCTCTTTTAGTCTGGCCCTTCCCCATCGATCTTTCCAACATGGATGATTAGGGCGCACAAGCTACCTCACCAAGTCAAGGTAGAGACACATCGAGGTAGTTTTTCAATTCTTATTTTGATTTATTTTTTTCATTCACGGAGAAATAAATCAACGAAACTAAGACAGAAAATTGTAACAAATAAGAAACAAATCTAAAAAATGGCGATTCTGAATAACTGAATCACAGAATCGTATATTTATAGGCATATTGAAATAATAGAAAGTGGATTCTGCATAGATGCCACAAGGCAATTATTGAAATTTCTTTTTATCTTGAATTTTTCATTGTTATAATAATGCTAAATACAGGGTGATTACAAATGTTTTGAACGATTTCAAAACTTTCCAGTAAAAGCGCTATTGCAGTTATGATGCGACGAATGGTACAGTTGGATAGAACACATGTTCAAGTTTCTTTTGTACATCTCAGAATTGTGAACTAAGACCTACATTAATCACACGGCAACCAGAAACCCGAAGTACGCAATCCTGGCTAACTCGACAGCAGTGGGTCATTGGCTGTTGCATCGTATAACAAACGATTGCCTCTGCCGCTCAGCAGGTGTTGTTGTTGACAACTGGGCATT
>JAFIDM010000007.1:1767386-1845953 GCA_023159025.1 Thereuonema tuberculata
ATTTTCGTTTCATTTTGACGACTCCTTCTTGGTGCGCTAATTTTTTTTGTCCATGAGTGTATATGCATAGATAGATAGTTAATTGGAACAGGATAGATTGTTAGTAATTCTAAAGATAAAGAGGATTTAAAATTAATTGAAAGAGTGAAACAAAATAATTTAGTCATTCAGGGAAATTGGACTTTTGCTGGTAATGAGAGGAGTTCAGATGTAATTTTTCAAATAATATCATATTCTTCAAAACGGATTTTAATTTCGAGATATTATCAATCCCAACTTCAGCTCATATTTTCATATAATTAATTACTGTATAATAAGAAAAGAATTAATGGGCAAAGCAAAAAGGGACAAGATTAAAAGAAGAAAGAAAAGATAAGAAATACAGTATGTATCTAAGGGAAAACTTAGAAATTGCAAAAACGAGTTAAAAGTTAAATATGAATTTTAGAAGATAACGTAAATAATTGGAATCAAACATTTGACAATAAAAAAAAGTGCTTTTATAAAAGTTTAGGCAATATAAACAATTTTTTAAATTTTGAAGAGCACATGAATATGGAGAATCTTATTATTAAGTTTTTAGGAGAGGAAGCAAATGCGAATATAAGGTGAAAAAGAAAAGTGCTTTTTAAAAGATACAAATATAGGGAATAATAAAATTATAGAAGAAAATGAGATAAAGTACAGTAGCACCTCGATTATCCGTCACCTACGGGACCTGAGGATGGTCGGAACGCTAAAAAGGTCGGATAATCAGGTCAGCAGACTTCCGTCAACTAATCGATAAAACGAGCATGACTCAGGCAGGAAACAAAGAAAGGACTGCAGAGACATCTGCTCGGCTTGTTGTGACAGGAAAACAAACAGATAACGCTGGCGCGCCGCTTGTCTAGACAGGGTCGGATGACGCGGGGAGTCGGTTGATCCGAGGTCGGGTATGAGAGGTGCCACAGTATTAGCAAAATTAAAAAATAATGAAGCTCCATGAATAAATGGGATTAAAAATGAAATTCTGAAAAATTTACAATCCAATGAGTGGATTAGAAATTGGTTTGATTGCAAATATGTTGGAACAAATTCAGACAAATACAGAGAAGGAAATATCATTATCGCTTTCGTCAAAAAAAAGGAGATAAAAAAACTTTGATCGAAAAATAATACTTTATGAGAAAGTCAGTTAGGTTTTAGTAAAGGATATTTCACCCAGATAATAAGTTTCTATTAAGATTTTTAATTGAAAGAAAACTGGGGGAGAAAAAGAGGAAACGGAATGCCTTGTTTAGTTTAGGATCCTAGCGATAGAAATACGCTTATTAAGGTGATCTATGAAAGAAATATCAAATCAAATACTAAAGCTATTCTTGTAAATTTATTGAAAATGGGCCTAAGGATTTTGAAGAAAGAGGGTGCATCTACCGTTTTCGGATGCGAGGAAGCGATTTAGCTAGGTCTCGACTTCTGAAAAACTCATTTAGGGGTAAATGACTGACCTAGGTAATAGGTTATTGTCTGTAGTGTTCTTACTTTATTTTCGTTTTATTTTATTCTTTCCCGGAGTCAAGACCTAGCTAAATCGCTTTGTCGCATCCATGTAGTCCATTTCATCAAATCATAGGACCTTCTAAACGCTTTATAGCTCGCTTTATAGTGTTTGATTATATTTAATAATTTTATTTTTTTCTACAATAAAATAATAATTTTTAAAACTTTTTTCTTTTAACGTCGCGTGTATTCACTGCGGAGTTGTCCATTTCCCCGAAAGGGAGTTAAATAACCACGATTGTCTACACTGTTCTTACTTTATTTTTCGTTTTATTTTACCGAACAAAGCTCGGTCTTCCAGGTACTTAAGTATTATAAGGTAGGTGCTCCATATAAGGCCCACCTAACGGAAATAAATTTATTACACAGACACCGATCATGTCAGAATTAGCATTTTTAATTTCTGAACGAAGGTAGGACAATTAGGCATGTAAATAAAAACTGTTTCAATTCCTTAGATTAAACTGTTTTGAAAAAGAATGCAATATCCAAGACTCTTGAACTGGGCATTATTAGGACAATGTGTTCCTAATAAGGGCCCGCACTATAAAACATTGTATAACACAGATATTAAGTATAAAGAAGTAATTCCCAGGCGAACACATTACTCCTGAGAGAAAAAAAAAGTTTAAAATGAAAAGAAATTTAACGTGCCTGAATAATTCAAAAAATAGGTGACAAAGTAGGGCACAAGCTAAAAGAAGGAATTCGCACCCTGAGCTGTCACCGGGAAGAGACTGGGACGCACCGTTTCGTTCTTTTTAGGACTCGTCAGCCAGCCAACTCCACCGATGACAGACTCAGAAGGTGCGAGAGGTTAAGATACCAGGTCTCGCTCAGTCTCTTCCCAGTGACAGCTCAGGGTGCAAATTCCTTCTTTAGCGTTGTGCCTTCGTTTGTTACCTATTTTTTGAATTATTCAGGCCCGTTAAATTCCTTTTCATTTTAAACACATGGCTTTCATGCTTTATTTAATGCCTTCTTTAAATTCCTTTTTTGCCTAACGGATTGCAGTACAAGGAACTTTTGTATTTTGTATTTTTGTTTATTTTTGGTTAGGATTTCTTCAGGGGGAGGTCCCGCTCTCGGGAGCGAGACCCGGGATCTTAACCTCTCTCACCTTCTGAGTCTTCATCGGTGGAGTTTGGCTGACTGATGATTCATAAAAAGGACGAAACAGTCCGTCCCAGTCTTTTCCCGGTGACAGCTCAGGGTGCGAATTCCTTCTTTAGCGCTGTGCCTTCGTTATTACCTATTTTATTCAAAAAAAAAAGTTACACTTAGGAATAATTAAGTCTTCGTTATCTGCTGCGAATAGGCCCATGCATTGCTCATGCACGTAAGCACCTCCTACACATCCTCATGTTGGCAATGCGATCTTCACATCTAAATCACCGAATAGGACTTATTAGGACACGAGTAACATCATCACAAACCATTTTCTTAAACCTAACAAGCAAGTAAACGAAAAGTGATTAGTGGGGAAAAGTAGTTAAATAATGCTAGAAATAAACTGTAAAGAACGTTAAAAATACCACAAATTGTTCTTTTCCGTAAATACTAAAGAAAAATCCTCCAGTTTTATATTAATAAATCGAAATTGTTACTTACTCTTCAGCCTTTCTTTAAATTTTACATTGCCGTTGCTGTAAATACCGTAAGGTTTTTGGCGGAAATGGACGATTGTCACTTCATTTCCGATATACTACTGTAGTCTGTCATCAAAACACGATGTTAACGGGATTTTTCAAACGTGGGTCTTATATGGCGCATAACGTAAGGTAGATTCCAGATACTTACAGGAAAACTTCAATAATGCTAGCTCAATAAAACAGGAATTCTCTTAGAACTTACGAAGAATAAAATAGAGGAAATCTTAAGAGAGAAATATTGGAGAGCTTTAAATATTCAAGATAAAGAGGAAAAAAAAAATAAGCTGGATGATAATGTGTCAGAAGCGAGTTGAAAGTAGAAAGCAAATAAAAAGCACTTAAAAATTTGGTAATGGTTATCAATTAGATTTAAACCCAGAAAAGACAAATATATTTAGAAATGGTGGAAAAATAGGAAAGCAAGAAAAATGGCACTGGGTAGGAAATTTGTAATCAGTTTTTAGAAAGATGGTTTTCATCGTCTATACATAAGGAAAATTTAAAGATTAGGAAAAATAAAGGAATTAAAGCCACATGGGAGTTAATTAAACTATGTGACAAAATGCATATAAAAAACTGAAATAAGATAAAATTTTTAATAGAATGATTATGTGGGTTTGTACAGGATGGAAGTAGATGTTAGGGAAGGAGTTGGATCCTTCGTGATAAAAAGTTAAAAAAAGTTAAAGTATCCCACTTACAGGCCTACAAAGGCCTATGGGGTGGCTGGAGGGTAGGCTCCAGCATTCACGACCTAACGGGACGAATTGAGGTCGGGGGGTCAGCCCGACGCCCGCCCGCCTTTAACTCCCGGAAAAGAAACCCGGTACCCATTCTAGAGAGGGCTGGGTAGACCCTAGGACCCGTTTGGAGGAGAAAGGAGCGTGGAAAAATTCCCCGCACTCCGCCGAGGCCGGGAACCGAACCCGCCACCTCCAACCCGCAGCCAAGCGCCCTAACCCACTCGGCTACCGGGCCCACTGGATCCTTCGTGATATCTCTTTGAAAAAATATGTTTTAAATTAAAAACATCAATGAGAGTTTACGTTATAACCTTGAAATTGAAGCTATTGCAAGAGAATTCAGATATTTAGAAACACTAATAGATAGATATTCAATCAAATGTTTCAGAGAATTGATAAAATCCAAAAAAAAAATAGTTAATATGCAGTGAAGCTCGGCTATAATGCGGTTGTTTACCGTATTTATTCGCATAATTTCCCCCATCTCGTATTTTCCCCACCTCAGTTTTTGTGGATTACAAAATTCAATTTTTATTTTTATCGCATAATTTCCCCACCTCTACTTCAACGCGTTTCCAACATGACCTTGACTGGCGGTCAACTCACGACGACGCGATAATGTACCGTTACTTTCGCATTTCTCTATCCCACGCTACTTTAGGGGAAGATTCCACCCCCACCCCGGTCAGTATAAGAGCAGACCCCTTCTGAATCAGTACAACAATTTCGATTGTTTTGTGAAAACGTGAAGTTCGCGAATAAAGTTAAGTTCTCTATTAGCAGGCAGCTGATGCTGACGTCATGCGGTGAGCAGCTATAAAGATGGCGGGCTACGCTGCGTGAGTTACGAAATTACGTCACAGTTGCACACACACTTCCGTGCTTGCCTATTGCTTAACTGTACTTTGCAGAAAAAACAAATGTGAGATGTGATTTCTTATATTTTAAATGTTGCGTGTTAATAAAATTGTTGTTAATTACATTTCTTGCTTTAAAAATCAATATTTAACATGGTTTTCCTTACACTTTCACCATATTTTTTTTCCTCAAATTGAAAAACATCGCGTAATTTTCCCCCCACCCCTTTTTTTTTGTCAAAATATTGATGAAAAAAAAGGGGAAATTATGCGAGTAAATACGGTATATCGCGAATTCGGATATAACGCGATTTGGTCTTGGATCCCTTCTATTTTGGAAAAGGTGTATAATTGTAAAATTGCAAAATTTACCATATTTTCGCCCAAAAAGTACGAAGATCGATTGATTTTAGAGAACTGCTCGCGATTTGTACAATCGTCGTTTGTACAAGAACTAAGATGGCGGCACCAAACCGTAAGAAAACTGAACTACAGTATGAAGATTTTGGCTAATATAACCCATCAAAGTGTTGAAAAGGTAATGATTTATAAATATTTATAAATACTGTATAAAATTCTCTCACATCGCTCTGTGAGACCATTTTAAATCGATTTGGAATCGTGTGTGAGATAACAGGGTTCGAGTATACGACATTTGACATCTCGAAGTAAAAAAAAACTCGGGCAGATCGCGATACAACCGCGCTTCAATGTAGCATTTTTAAAAAACATGAAAAACTAATAAGGATATAAGACACATTCTCTTCCTATCAACGCTATATTTCGCAGTTTATTACTTTTAATTGCTTCATCAGGCATAATATACATGGAAAAAACTCTTCGTAAAATATAATAAAGAATTTGGTAATAATATCATAAAACTCTTGGGAATATATACAACTTACATACTGTTAACAACATTGGTAATAATAATTGTTAAAAGTAATAAACTGCGAAATACAGCGTTGATAGAAAGAGGATGTGTCTTATATCATTATTATTAATTAATTGCATATTATGTTTGAATATTAGAGCAAAAAACATGAAAAAGTTAAGATAGATTTTGATAAACAAACCATGGGCAAACAAACCTTCCGAAACAAACCGTAGGCAAAAATGTAGTTTTATTTTTTTTATTTTTTTTGAGGACTGTTGACATAATGTTGACTCAAGACGAACGCATTGAGGTCCTTATGTTCAAAAGCAGCTTGTTTTCTGATGAAGCCAACTGTTACGTGTGGGCGAAGTTAATCGCTACAACACCCGTTATTGGTCCTGTAACAACCCACATTCGTTTTTGGACATTATGTAACAGGGAGGTGACCGTCTTATCGTTGGTGTGGCTTCAGGAATGACAAATTAATTGGTCCTTTCTTCTTTCATTGAACTATCACAGGTGGAAGGTATCTGTAGATGCTTGATACCGAGGCGTTTCTGAGCATCTTGAATCCTGAGCATTTCCAACTTGGTTTCAACAGGATGGCGCCCCACAGCATTGTACTGCTGATTTGTGAACATGCCTGGAAGCGCAGTTCCCAGGGCTATGGATTGGTCGACAGGGACCAGTGGAATAGCCTCCACATAGCCCCGACCTCACAACGCTGGATTTTTACTTATGGAGTCACTTAAAGACTTGCGTTTGTGAACAAAAGATCAGGTCACTTCCTCATTTGTAGTCCAGAATCACACAGGCAAGTCAGATATTAATCCAGGACATCTTGGAATGCGTGTGGAATGACTGGGTTCACCCATCTGAACCTTTTCATGCAACAGGATGGCAAGACGTTGAACATAAAATGTGAACTGCTCTTTAGCGTATGGTGCAGGACTTTTCTGATAGCCTGAAGATAAAGCCATGAATTTAACTTATTGGAAAGAGAATAAAATTCAAATTTTGAAGAAAATTAACAGACAAATCACTTACAATACGACATCTATTCTAAATACAGAATAATTACTATTATAAACTATTGGTTCTTATTACTTATATTCCGATAGCAAATCATCTTTTTATAGAGATGTCTATATCTATAACTTAGAACAGGAAATTTGTGGAAGTATACTGGATAAATGACAAAGTACATCTTTGTAGATTATAATGCAAAGCAAAGGAAACATGGTTTCATGTGCAGTGGTGGCTCATAGCTAAAATTAGCAGGGGTGCTGCTCCAGAAAAATTTTAGCCTTTGTTTTAAAATTGTGTAAAAGGAAACAAACATGTATAAAAAGAAAATTTATTCAGAAACTTGATATTATCCTAAAAGAACAAAATCAAACATCTTTTACTTACTTAAACCTAAATTCTTACAGTTCAAACTTGATCTATTCATTTAAAAATGAAATCCATTCTTCTTGTTTTAATTTGTGCGAAAAGATCGCGGAGTAAAAAAAGAACTATCTTCCACCAGCATGCCAGGGCAGCACTGCGGCAGCGACAGTGCTCTCTCCCTCGCAGTCTCGCGTGCAGCTTCCTATGTGCGCATGCGCACATCAGTCAAACACCATGCCGCTGGAACTGTGAAGCGCACAGTTCCATACAAAGATTTTGGTATCTTTTTCATAAACTGGGGGATGGCTACTGACATTAAGCTACAGGATTATATATTGTACAAGTATAAAGAAATAATTAAAGAAAAAAGGACTCATTATATTAAATGTTATCGATAATATCAAGTGGAAATAGGGGGTGCTGCAGTTCCACAGTGCCTATACGCGAGCCGCCACTGTTCATGTATTTGTTGATTGTAAAGAGTTAGAACAAGAAAGAAGATGTTAACGAAAGGAAAAATAGGGTTATATTTCTTAAATCCAATTAAGATTAATATAAAATTATGTCAATTACTTTGTCCTTTATTAAAAAAGGGAAGAAAAATTGAAAAGAAATTAGCATAAAAAATACATTTATAATTTATTTACAGTAGTTCTCCAGTCTTTCGAAATCTGAACTTTAATTATGAACACCTTGTGTAATGTAATTTAAATTAACACCTCTTGTAAAAGGCTAAATGTCTAGACAAGAAATAATAATGGAAAATACTTTGGCAAAAATTTCTGCGGACGCCCATGATAAAAAAAAAAAGAAGCAATTTAAAGGAAACAAATTTTAAAGAAAACAGGCTTTAATTTAATTTAATTTTTTTTTTTAAAGAATTCTTCCGGGTAAGAATTTGGGAATGGTCCAAGCTTTCGAACGCCGTCATGGAGTCCATTTTCAGGGAATGAAAAGCGAGATCACCGTGGGCTTTTTAAATCGTTTGAGCGTCGATCTCTGTTCGATCCGCGCTTTCAGGTGGAGGTTTTTTGGCGCGAAAACGGCGCCTCTGCGAGATTGGTTGCGAAGGGCGATGGCTGCAAATGCAGTCCGTTGTTTATGTTAACATCTGTGTTGGTTTCATCTTTAATGGCGATGGCTTCCCGGATGAGACGATCCCACCGGCGGATCCAGGGGGGGGGGGGGGCAACAGGTCTTTTGCCCCCCCCCGTGGGCTCAGCCGCCTTTTTAAAAATGCAGAAAAGGAATGAAGAGAGAAGAACTGAGAGAAGGAAAGGAGAAGAAAACGAAACATTAAGCACGGGGACAAGCCTGTTTTGTTAATTAATTTCGCGTCTTTTTCACTTCCAAATCTTTAGTTGTTTTTTTTATACATATAAAAATATTAACGAACAATTCAAACTCAGACAATATAATAATTACAATTTTATAAGAAATTTTAATTTTTTTTAAGAAAATATGTCAAAGATTAAGATTTAAGGAAACTGGTAATGTTTAATTTTGTAGTGATAGTAAAAAATACTTTCGAATCATCTTTGAATAAAAGCTCTTAAATGGAAATCACGTGATTTTCGCTGAACCAACAATGCTAAGGTATAATCTATAACATAAATTGGAATATTCAGTACACTTCCTTCTAACCAGCAGGTGTTTTTTTTTTTTTTTTTTTTCATTCTCTGCTTTAACCGTAATTTCACTTAACTGGACGCTCTTAACTTTCATTCTGGTCGTAGTTTGCGCCGGACCACATGCCAGTAAATAGTCCAGTCAGTATTTTTACCAGGAAAGTTTTGGGGTAGTTTTGATTTTTCCGTTCTATATGTTTTTTGGGGTGATGATTCCGAATCTGAGGTTTGAAAACCAAATTTCGTGATGCAACATTAAAAAAAAAATGCAAAAAAAAGGTTAAAAAATCTTGTTATTTGACGGGTTTTTTTCCTTAGAACTCGAAAACTATCAACTTTTCGTAAATAACCAAATTTTATATAACATTTCGTCATGATAAATTTTATTTACTTCTGAAGTTTGAATTGACATTAGACAAAAATAAATTTATAAATAAAGAAAATATCTGTGTATCAATAAAATATGAAATTTATTATTAAATTTTAGAAAAAAAAAATAACTCAAATAATTTCAGGAAAAATAAAGCTTTTAAAAACAAAAATGACAATCCTCCATATATATTTTTTTGAAGAGACCTTCTTTTCAGTCTTTCTTTATTAATAACTGTTTTTCCTGATATACTGATATACAGCCGTGCTGGCGTGGTCGTGCGGTCTCGGCGGCGGCCAGCCGTGGCGTCCAGTGCGCTAGTTCCTGGGTTCGAATCCCGGCAAGGGCATGGCTGTTTCAATTTTCTTTCCTGTGTTGTCCAGGAACTCACTTTCTCTCTGGTCCGACGTCAGTCCTTAATGGCGTCCTGGGGGAAGGCAACGGGAAACCACCCCCAGTATCTGTTCCCTAGTTTATCTACGGCTTCTCCTAGGGGTTCGCCCTTCGGGGGTCACTAGGTTCCGTAGCCGCGTAACTTCGTATATACGAAGATCGCACATCATGATGATGATGACTGATATACAATTTCGGACATGATTAAATAACTTGAACATTAAGTAATTTTTGAAAAAAATGACCTGTACCTTTACATATACGATCTTAAGAAGGAATGTGCAGAGAACTGGGAGGAATTCACTAATTAAGTGAACAACGTGGGTTTTTGCGGAGAGAGACAAACTACGCCAATTTTCAACTAGCGCTTGAGCCCGAACAGTTCGTCGGAGAAAAAAAAACCTAAATAGTGAAATTTGTAGTAAATTTTTTGTATTTATGAATAAGAAGGTTATTTACGAAAAGTTGGTAGTTTTCGAGTTCTAAGGAAAAAACCGCCAAATAGCGAGATTTTTAACCTTTTTTTGCATTTTTTTTAATGTTGCGTACGAAATTTTGTTAGCAAATCTCAGATTCGGAGTCAGCACCACAAAAAACATACAGAATGGAAAAATCAAAATTACCCCAAAACTTTCCCTCTAGGGGCTATTTGCAGCACAATTTGACTGGAGTTTAAGTGAAATTCCATTTAAAGCAGAGAATGAAAAAAATTATTTAACTCACGGAAATTCAACTTTTTACTAAGTTAAAAAACAGGTATTTATTAAATATCAATTTATTGCAAAAATTAACATTAGGCGGAATGTTGGACTATTTTAATGGACTTGTCACACGACTTCTGCTACTTGCGGCGGGCATAGAATCCAATCCAGGGCCCAGCAACAGCTCGAGTTCGAAGGTAAGTCCCCTTTATTGAGTATAAGTGTTATGAGCCGTAGTTTAAGGCAGTCGTTAAGAAAAAACAACAACAAAGAACAGGATTATCATAACAAATATTTATTACTATAAATTTATCTAAGCGTTGATTTTTATTTGTTCCCCTTCAGCCCCACCAGCATCAGTCAAAGCGGTTGAAGACGATCGATAATTTCTTCAAACGCCAACCTGAGGCTTCACCTACAACAAGTCAGGGGCCAGCGCCCACCATACCGAAGACATCCGTTGCAGTCGTGGAGGGCTCCGACGTTGCCACTGCACCATCTCTCATGCATGCTCCAGTCACCGGTGCCATCGCAATGTCCACTGACTCTGACTCCTCCACAACCTCTACTTGTAATACAAAGGAAGGAAGCGTAAGTTGCATCGTCCCTTCTTTACCAGATAGCTCCACATCTGTCGTTTCCATACCTACTACAAATCCAGCGAATGTAATGGTAATGAATGACATAGGTAATTTCATAGGTCAAAATGTTTCTGATTTTCAAAAGCGAGAGCTACTACTAAATCCATGGAAGCCGCCTGCTCATTACGATTTTCCATTCTCTACTTACAACTACAAAGGAAAGGAATATAAACGTTATCTAAGTCACAAACACCTTGACCATTATAAAAATTGGCTAGTTTTGTCTCACTCTTCAAGGGGTTTGTACTGCAAGTATTGTCCTTGGTTCAATGTTGGAAGTGTAGGTGGCAAGGATAAGAATGTCCCTTTGAAAAAACTTGTCACTGAGCCCTTGATAACGTTTAAAGACCTTTTAGGAAGCATGAAAAACAGTTTCTTAGCTAATCATGAGAATAGCCAGTACCACAAGACTGCTGTGGAAAAAGGAAAAAATTTTCTAGATACCTACAACAAGCCTGAAGTCGATGTCATCAATCAGGTGAACCAACAACGACTTGCTCAGATACGAGAAAATAAAGAATGGCTTGTTCCCATTGTAAGAGCGACGCTCTTTCTTGGAAGGCAGGAATGGCGTTTAGGGGGCACCGTGATGATGGACGTCTCTTCTCTGAAAATCAAGATGATTCTGCATCTGCAACACGAAATGACGGTAATTTCAGAGAGACACTTAGGCTAATGGTTGCGTCTGGAGACAAACAGCTTGAAGAACATCTGAAAAATTCTTCCTCTACTGCATCCTACATAGCAAGACGATCCAAAATGAACTAATAGAATGTATTGGCGAAGAAATTACAGAAAAGATACTGACAAGAGTCCGAGAAGCTATCTTCTACTCTGTTTTGTTTGATGAGACGACGGATTTGTCTCACAAGTCTCAACTTAGTGTAGTTATCAGATATATATATAAAAATGCTGTCTATGAAGAGTTCGTTTCCTTTCTTGATGCATTTGCTGATCATGAAAGTGCTAAAGAAAAAGAAGATAGCACTTACGAATCAGATGAAGATGCTGGGGACAAAACTCAGAGATCTACGAAGGATAAAGAAGAGCTGAAAATGGACGGGGAAAGCCCTAGGACAAATTGTCCTTCGACTTTTAAGGAAACTAGGTCTTCCCCTAGACAAGTGCATTGGAATTGGCACTGATGGTTGTTCCTTAATGACTTCGGAAGTTTGCGGTGCTGTCAAAGAGGTTCAGAAAGAAGCAAAAAATGCTCTTCGGACACCTTGTTATAGCCATAAGCTGAACCTCACCCTATCTCAGTCCAACAAAATCCCTGGGGTACGAAATGCCGTTGGTACTATGAAGGAGTGCGTCACGTTTTTCGACGCTTCCGCCAAGCGTTGTCGGACCCTTCATAAGTACCTTGGGCGAAATCTATTAGGGTTATGTGAGACGAGGTGAGTGGAGCGGCATGACGGTGTTTTGCAGTTCTCGGTAGATTTACCCAAAATATTGGAAGCTTTGGAGTCGATAGCGACTTGGGATGACTTATCCACTTCCAGTAAGGCATCCCAGCTGCGGGCCGCCATGACGGATAGTTTCTTTTTAGTGACAGTAATGTGTTTAAGTGACATACTGGCACTAACACTGCCGATGAGCAAGCTGCTCCAAAAAGTTGATTTGCATTTGGAAGCAGCAGCAGAAACAATATCAAATTTGATATCAGTTCTTTCCACACGCCGTGAAAAGGCTGAGGAATATTTTTTAAAAATTTGGGAGAAAATTAAAGATTTGGCTGATGAAGTCAATGCCCACTTGATTCCACCTAGGAGATGTGGTCGTCAAATTAACAGGACCAACTACGCTGCAGAGCTACCGGAAACTTACTTTCGGCAAGCTGTATTCATCCCTCTTGACCACATTTTAATGGACATTAAGGAGAGATTTCCACCTGATGTCCTTAACTGTTTTCAGCATTCGCTACTTTTGCCATCGAACGTAATAAAAATTTCAAATTCAGTCATGGACAAAAAGCAGAGTTTTTAGCCTGGAAGTTCAGTGATATTTTGCCTCATGAACTGGTATTATCACAAAAGTTGCTTCAGGGTGAACTTACCATGTGGAGGGAGAAGTGGCTTGGGCAGAGTGTCATCACATATCCCAAATCTTCAACTGATATTCTGAAAAGCTGCGATAATGATATATATCCAACAATTCATACATTGCTAAATGCTTTAATAACTCTACCAATCAGTAATGCTTCAGCTGAACGTTCTTTTTCAGCCTTGCGGCGACTGAAGTCGTGGCTACGAGCCACAATGTCAGAAAATAGACTGACAGGTCTGGCCCTGATGTATGTTCACCGGGGTGAAGATGTAACTATTGATGATATTATAACTCGATTTTCAAAGTCTGGCAACCGCCGTGTAAATTTTTGTTTGTAAATTTTTTGTGTAGTTTTTTTTTATTATTATTTCCTTAAATTGATTACAATTTCAGTCTTGTTAGGAACCGTTAGTTCCTATCAACAGGTGCTGTTTTATTACAGTGATAATAATTGAATAATTTGTTATTATATAAACATTTTTGTATTTCTTTGTAAAACAATTCTTTATATAAACATTTTGTATTTCATTTTTGCCAATTGGTGTTGACTTTGTTTTAGACTTTGCCTTTTTTTTGTCGTATTAACTTTTGTTGATAGATATTATGGACTTTCACATGCTTTTGAGTTCTATGATTGTAAATGATTGTAAATCTGAAAAACCACTAAACTATAAACTACTTATAACTACACAGATGAGATAAGCATAAAAAATATATAAACATTCAAAAAGTAGATACATACAATACATTCATATTCGTTGCAGACGTTTTGCTGTCAAACACAGACCTTTATACATGTAAATCAATTAATTATTAATAATTATTTTACTATAACTAAAAAAAGAAACAAATAAAAAAATATATATTGTATTAAGATGGCTATTTGAGACAAACAGGGAACAAGCAAATAAACAAACATACAAATACTTAAATGATAAAATAAATTTCATTATGCTTCTTCTATATTTTTTTCTTTTTATTTTTTTAAAATTTTCGTAGATTCTACAATCCGATTTCTTATGTCTCTTTTGACTGCGGAAATTCTGTCTTTGTTTGATAGCATTTTTAGATCAAACTCATTTTTAATTTTATTCTTCTTCAATCTTATCTATATTATTTATAATAAACTTATCGTAATTGCTGAATTAAACATCTTCCATTTTCACAATTTTTCATAATTTAAATGTACGTCAGAGTTCATAATAAAGATATTTGGAAAAAAAGACGCATATGTCCCTAACTTCAATTTTTGAAATTTTATGCTATTTTTCTACGTTATCTAATAATTAATTAGATAACGTAGAAAGAAATAATTTTTTGAAAGAAGTTCAAAGTAATTCTTACTAAAATGGATACCACCCTCTTATAGGCATAAAACAATGATTACATCAAAAAAAAAATTAATGAAAAGGAATAGAATTTTAAAAAATGGTTAAAACTTAAAAAAAGGAACTAAAATATTTTTTTCTCTTACTTTTTAAGTTTAAAATATGTTCTTTACGTCTCTAAAAAATATAATATGTAATTTTGCCAAAAAGGTACTATGCCCCCCTTAAATAAATAAAAACAAAAATACTAGTTTATTATTCAAGGAAGAAATGCAGCATTTTGATTATTTCCGCCTATAGGTTGGCAACCTTTAACATTTGCCCCCCCCCCCCCATGGGTCCGGGCTGGATCCGCCCCTGGACGATCCCAGTTGCCAGAGGACTTGGCAATGATGCCATCGCCATTAAAGATGAAACCAACACAGTTAACAGAGACAACGGGCTGCAACTTAGCAATGAGAGGCCGCCGCCTTGCGAGACCACGTCAGAACGCACAATAGCATGTAACTAACATTAATATAAATTAATCGTAACCTAAGGTGGTTTGTCCAGTCATTTTGTATAAATCAGTTCAGAAAGTTCTGGAAAATGAAATTTGGATGTTACATAAAAGCCATTCAAATTGTGCATGGAAACCAGATAACAAGAATTTTTAACTAAAGTTCAGAAAAGGAGATGAAAACATTGGAAAGGATAACGATATATATCTGTGCACTCGGCTTTCCGATTTTTCCTACAACCTATAAAGCTTATGTAGATTGATATTATAAAAGGATCATTGAATTGGTGAAAAAAATTAGTAATATTTGTAAATTATGTAACAAGGAATTTCATTCTTAAAATGAAAAAAAAAAAAAAAATGGGGAGGGGCTGTACCATTGGAAAGGCTAACGTGTAGGCCTATGTATCTCCAGTCCATTTTGAGAACTTACTCACAATTTACAAAGTTTAAATTCAGACCCGATGTAGAGACACCACTGAACTAAGGAGAAATTAGACACACAGGAATTCCATCCACAAGGACTAAGGTATCTCAGCCATATAACGCCATGTATACCTTTAACGCCACCTATCTAATTCTTCATAAATATAAGAGATGGCGGTACTGCACTAAAGTAGTTTGCATTGACCTGCCATCTAGTGTTGAAGTGAGTTACTAGCAGACCGCCAACATCTTCGAGTGAAATTATATTTCCACCTTTTCGTGTCGAGGACTGGTTCTGAAAGGCTGCTACTATATCAACGTAAGATAAAATATAGATTTTTTAATGTTCAGCAAAGATTAACTATATAAAACTATATATTTTCTTGATTCTTGAAGATTCTTCTATGTAGATAAGTTAACTGTTATTTTTAAAATTCGGAAATTGTAGACAAACAAGTGTATTATGTGATCCATGTGCTCAGTAGCGCTTTAACGCCATGGTGATGTTAATGGTCTACATATACGATTTTAGGTTACGTATGACATAAGTTACTAATATGTTTCATGAAAATATAGATTTTTATCTTATTTATTATTTTGCTTTTATAATCGGAAAATGCCGAAATTATGAATTTTTACGTTTCCTCTTTTGTTTTAGCTACAGATTAAAAAGACTGCGTTAATTTTAAGTGATTTTTTATTATTTTTTACAGAAAGTCAAATTTAGTTGCTTTTTACTGTAATTTTGTACAAATAATGTTTACCATGATGGAATAATTCTTAATCTTAAATAAGTTAAGTTACTAGAAATTAGGTGGCGTTAATTGGGCCACGTGTTACTAATAATGCCAGTTTACAAAGTTTTTTTTATTTGAGTTCTCAAACTTCTCCAGTAAAAGTTATCATATGTTTCATCATGGTATGCTTCAAACAGATGATTAAACTTTCTTTGTCATAATTTTCGTGTTTCGATACACCTTATTTCCAGACTTACAGTAATTTAAATGTTAAGGTGGCGTTATTTGGGCAGGGTACCTTATAAAAGTAGGAAAATTTGGGAAATTTAAAATGTCAGTTTTTAATTTATGGGCTTTGAATTTCAATCAGGCATGACAATGAGGACCACTGCAAATCTAAATGTATTGTTGTTAACGTGGATAAATAATTCCGCGTAATAGGCCAAAAAAAAATCAAGAAATAATTAATGGCAGAGTTGATAAGCAGCTATGAAAGCATTGATTGGATAACGGAAACGCAATCACTGAGGTTTGTCACAAATATCTGACAAACATACTAATCAACAACGACATTTCGAAGAGGATTCATTTTCAAGATGAAATCATAAAATAACGCTTAAAATTAGCTGTATTTTTAATTGTATTATTTTTCTCTGAAACTATCCTACCTTTTTCTGTAGAATTATAAAAATTAAAAAACATTCAAGCAATGATAATACAGCTCATAACCTGCAGTACGAGGGTAGTTTGAAATGTTCGGTAAAAAAAAGCAAATTAAACAATTTTTTTTGGAAAAAAATCAATTTTATTTCTCAACCTAAGTCTACTTCGAGGGATATACACTTGGTCCAGTGAGTTTCCACCGTTTTCATTCTGTCGGAAAAGTCGATTTTGTTAACTCTGCAAATAGTCATTGACGTCATCGATGACATCCTCATTCGACGAAACTTTCTTCCCATCGAGCCAAATTTTTAACTTCGGAAACAGGAAGAAGTCGCACGGGGTCAAGTCCGGGGGGTGTGAGTGGATGAGGAATCAATTCGAAGCCCATTTCATGCAATTTGCCATTGCGATTTGTGAGACGGCGCATTGTCTTGGTGTAAAAGCACTTCAATGCAACAGTGATCATATCTACATTGATTAGGCCTAACCACAGAACGGTCCTCTTTCCTATATTAACATTTGTATGAAGAGTTTTGATACACCCCGTATAATTCAAAGTTTATATAACTATGAGGGTAGATCAGAAAAACATTAACATACTCATAAATGAAAGACAAGTTTAATTAGATGAAATCCTTAATGCACAATGAAAATGTCACTACATGTCACTTGTGAACCGCAGACACTCAACCACTGAGTTAGTATCGCACTGTGAAATGAGGATGGACAGAAGGGATGTCTATGCTGTTTCAGCCACTGGTTTGGTAGAATAATCTATGTTGTCGTTGCATGTGAAATGATTTCTGACGTATCCTTCTTCAAAACAGGATACATGAAAATTTGAGGTCAGATCCAGGCTGTATGATGTCTGTTCCCATTTTCGCTGCGGAAATCTCACAGCAACCTCAATGTTTGCTGTATCTTATATGGTTCAGTATTATCTTGGAGGAGAATCACATCGTCATTCAGGAAATCATTGTGTATTCTCCCGATAATCTCTTGCAATTTTTTAAGGATGGATAGTATTTACTGGCGTTAACAGTGAGTTCATGCTCTAGGATAATGCTTCTTAATCTCTTTTGCTTCGTGGCACACTTATATATTTGGTAAAAACCCCTCAAATCAAACATTGTTCTTCATATCCCACAGCACATCAAACTTTTTCATTGCTTTACTATATATATAGTAGATTGCTTTGAAAAACCTCAGCATGATTTACACAATAAAAAACATTCTATTTTAGACTTTTAAAAATTTCCTGAAATACTTTTAAGCCGATTGAATATGAATTAATACTTTATTAATCTTCCCTGTTATAAATTTATTTGGTTTCTAGAATTCAGTTTAGATCAGTGTATTTGGCAAATGTGTAAAACTAAACATTTATTGCAGATGCATTCTTAGAATTTTCTTATGCCACAAAGATTGAGAATCTCTGCTCTAGGAAGACTACTATGACATATTTGACGAATACCGAAAAACAGAGGCTATCACTTATATAGCAGATGGTGTCAAAGAGAAACATCAGATGTTTCGAATCAGTTGGACTCCGGTTCATCTGGTAACATCTCCCTGGGTGCCGTTTTCGAGGGTAGATTATACGTCTTCACAAGTATCCTAATAGAGGCGGGCACTGTAATGCTTCACCTATATACATGTGGTCTTGCACCTGACCTCGTGACATTGAACGTTCGTTAGTGATCGTGCGATAATTCACAATGGTTGGTAGGGAAAGTGGTGCGTTCCAGTTGGCATTAAAGCAACGTGTGTCTGTCCTTAAGTTTATTTTATGACGACAACATCTCTGCAGAAAGACGTTTATTTGATGAGGAATATCGGTTTTTCTCCGAAACGTGAAACAATGACTGCAATCAAGAAGAAATTTGATACTGGTTCTGTTACAACAAAACATGCTGCGAAAGGGTCACACACCACAATCACTACCAAAGAGAACCAACACATCATCGCCGTAATTTACCAGGTCATTGGATTGTTGCTACTTTATGCAAAATTGACCTGGTCCGATAGATACATCCTGTACAGTTGATCATTTATTTAAACCAGTAAATGACAATCCGTTACCTGTTAAAAGGGTTTTAGGATGGAAACAAAGGAAAGTGGGCAGAGAGGTTGTTGCAACCAGATTCTAAGTAAACCTACAGGTGTGTCCTCAGTTAAAGAAAGAGATGGAAGGTCTTCTTTCACCCACAGTAGCCGCTGTTATGAATAGAAGTGATAGTAATTACATCAGTCAACACAACACAACAAAACAATTATATTTTAATGCTGTAAAATATAACAAAACTCCATATCTTTATTTAATGGTACATTTCTATACAATCCATTACAAGTTGCCTGAGGCTCTAGTAGTCTATTAACATGAAGACAATAAGCAATTGTGTAAGTATATTTCTTTGCTGTATACTAAGTAATTGAAAATATGTCTATAAAAATTCCTTCTTCATTTTAAATATTTCTTGATGGATTCTTGATGTATCGTATGACCCCATTACCATGTAAAAGTTTTCAGTTGAATCCAAGATGGCGGCCGTCTAATTGACCCACTAATAGGGTGCATCTATAAATGACAACCACGGTTGTGGTTACTACCACCCCGGTTATGGTTGTCATGTGACTGGTTACGCTGACATAAGAGCCTGGTTATTCCCCAACCCTTCCTTTTGTAGACGGCATGGTTGCAAGATGGTTGACGTTGTCAAGAGAATCTGTTGTTAGAAATTGAATCAAGTTCACTAGCCATCTTGAACTACAATAAAGAAGTAAAAACAAAATGACTCACTTTTAAGCAACTTAGCCAAGTTAAAAAAATTAGTTTCAATGGCAATGTGATTGCTTCATTAAAGACAAATAACTAAAAATAAAATAACTCTACTTTCATGCATCACAGCCAACTAAAAAGAAAAAAGAAAATTAATGGCTGTAATTTTTTTTTAGTTCGTCTCGTGTATGCATATGAAACAAAGAAGTGAAATAAATTTTTTTAATTTAATTGTCGAGTAATAAGCAATGTAATGTAAAATAGAATGCATTGTAAAATGCGTCCATTGTGTCGTCTGCTTGGAATACTACGAATGATTTAACCTACCACTGAGCCTGGTTGCAACCAGGTAACCGCGGTTATCCAATCACGCTTCTGGTTAGAGTTTGTAGACACGGTTGCTGGTTGGCTGGAGTGACCGGTTGGCTTTATAGACGGCGTGGTTGCAAGGAGGTTATCATTTATAGATGCACCCTAATATGGTTTCCCCCTAGGCCTAACATGTTTCTATCATGAATAATTTTACCTAACACAATTCCTTTTCATTCTATAGGGATTGTTATGCGACTTTTACCTCACTCTGTACATATTAAAGCTTAAAGGAACTTAGCAGTGTTGCACCTTATTTGCCTGGACATTCTTTGCTTGTACTTGCAAATGGAACTTTCATTTGGTATTCTTCTAGACGCTTTCATGTCCATCTTCTTACCAGTACCGATATTCCTGTGATCTGTGTGTCTTTGATCTAGCCTCTCACAGGGATAAGGAATTTTATTGTTTGATTGCGTACTTCTTTTTGCATGTGATTTTAATATCAAAAAGCACTTGAAACAGCACTGGAAATAAGTATCTGGAAATTGTTGAAATAAAAGGAGCTGAAGAAGATTCTGCTGATAAAAATCATAACTTATCTTCATGTTCCTGCATGTTTATTCAATAAAAAGTTTCACCAACTTCCTCGCTATGTGCCTTCAGCTACATCCTTAAAATACGTAATAAAAGATGTCACGTTGCGTTTTGACGCCTAGTGACGCTTATATTGATGGAGATAAAAAAATTAATCAATTGGGTAATAATCTTTGTATTTTGAAATATTTAATGAATATTGTTGTATTTTTTTATATAAATGGAAATATGTCTTGTGTTCATTAAGCGGTGTGTGTATAATAAGAAGGAATTTTAGATTTTCTTGTTTTGGATTTATTATATTTGTTAAATCAAAGTTGGTGTTTTCCTAGCGGAAATGGTGTGGAAACAATGTTTCGGGGTTTTATGAATCACGTGATCTATAAATGCAGGTCTCGGCTTTCCCATGAGAAAAGAGAAATAACTTTTGGACTACACGATAGGGATCGAAGTGATGTCATGTGACTGATTTGTCGGTTTCCCATTGGAGGTAAGAAAACCGAAACTTTATGGTTCTTGGCGGGAATGTATGGAGGAAATATAGTGTGCGTCAGTAAGAGAGTTGGTTTCGGAGCGATCGGACCGACTGAAGGGATAATGATGTAATTCCCAAAGTTGCCTAAATCTCAAACAATATTTTATTTTTTTTTTCCTTTAATTTTTTTACCATTCGATAACGGACAATGTTATCAGGAGTGGGTGTGAGTGAACTTGGTACCATGTGGACATTCAAGGGCGGAAACTTCGAGCCGTTCAAGATATTAATAATGACCGTAAGACGACTTCTCATCGGTGACACTGCTATCCGAAATCCGAACTCCGACCAATAACCGTTCTGGAAAGAACTTATATGTGCGATTCAGTGCTACGAGAGTTGAAATCCAAAACATGGTGTCATTAATTCAAAACAGGTGATTTGGAAGTGGCGACAATCATTCCGACTTCAACGCAGGTAGAAGATCCAGGCTACGACGACATTCAAGTAGACGAAGGTTGTAAGTAGTACGTAATATTCAAGGGGAAGTACAAGCCCAAAAATAGAGCAACGACAAGAAAGTAATTAATCAGGGAAACTAACTTTGAGTCAGGCTAAGGGATGCGATTTGAGCGTGCGTTACGCTAAATGAAACGAACCTTGACTAAATTTATATCCTTATGAGAGGAAAAGCCGTCATTTGTTCTATAAAACCTGATCATTACTAGTGGGGCGTAGACTAATAAGTGCAATTAAGGTGAAAATAAAAGTAAGAACGTAATTAATGGTTTCCAAGAGGGTTTTAATGGATCTTTGATGAATGTTACCGTCTTTGTGTTCGTTTGTATGAAGCCGTAATGTCGAAGAACAATTTTGGCATTCGGGGTGTTTTAAATTACATACAAAGTGAAATCGTTAAATTTGGAGAAACGTGCACAAACATTTAATTTGCAGAGAAGACTTCAAACATCGTTAGAAAGCTTATATCTATCTATATCAGGTGTGTTGAAAGGAAAACACAGACTATTGCATTAAGTGTAGTCACACAGGTGGGAAAGCCTACGGCAAACTGTAGAATTTATAAGATTCATCCTAATGTCTAATTAAACCAAACAAAGTGCTTTTGAACATGTATGCGAAAGGAAGAAAAAGTTGTTTAAAATATTATATTTGTGATTTAAGTGTTTTAACGCACTCCGTAAACAAGTGCAAATTTTGTATCTTTAACTTTAATGATAAGGATAATATATATAATATGTATAACCATTTTGTATTTTTCTCATTCATAGTTTGATATGAGTTTCTATTATATATTGGGGGATGATAAATGTATTATTTTAAGATTTGGGAAAGTAAGTGTTCAGGTATATTGATGCGATGTCGGCGAGGAGCTGTGACGTAGAATTGACGGACCACGCAGAGACCTCCAAAGGAGAACCCCAGATGCCAGCGTCGAAGGCCGCGCTGTGATTGGCCAAGCCGAGGACTCTCAGAATCCGAGATCGCCTCCCCTCTCCTCGATGGCGAACCGAAGAGGAAGCTCTGACAGCGACCTGGATTTGAGAATCCCATAATGTATAATATTAACCTGGATTTGAGAATCCGATGACCTATTTAATCCTGTATATAAAATGTAATTAATTGTAAATAAATGTAGATACCTTAGACCGAACCCTTGACTCTGTCTCTCTCATTTTTGACCACACATCAATATAAATAATTCGACTATAAGGTGCACTGGGGAAGGGTCCGCTAAAATTATAAGGGAATTGAAGGGGTGGGAAAGTTAATTTATGTCCAGTAATAAGGTATGGGATTACTTTACTTTAGAAATTTGTTTTGTTACTTATTATATTATTGTGTGTGTTTAATAAAAGATTTTATTGATTAAAATTTATCTTTGTTGGTTTATTTTGCCATCCGTTTAAGGTATTTGAGAAAGTTAAACCCAAGTGCGGTTCATTTAGTCAGTTTGTTAGGAGATTAATTGAAAAGATGATTTATTGTTTAATCTATTTAGACTTAATACGGTTTAGAGAGGGGGGGTTACGGGTGTTTGGACGTCCTACTCTGATGGGCCCGGCGGGACGGTTCCATTACGCCCAAGGTAGATAACGGCTGATCAACAGTAAGGTTATCTTATATTTTAGTTTATTATATAATTTTAGTTTTATTATTATTGGTGTACGTGAAAGTGACCCCTCCCACTTTCAACGTTACAAAGATAATAGTTCAAAACAAAAAATGAAACAAATCCTAAAATCGAAAAAATAAAAAAATAAAATAATCCTACTGTTCAGTATTCAGTATAGTTAAGAAGCCTTGTGAGGAATTAGATGAAAATTACTATTGAATAAACATATAGGAAGATAAAGAGGAGTTTTATTGTCTTTCAATAATAGAGATGGGCAAAGTCGTTCTTTTTACTGAACTAGTTCTTTTGAGATAGTTCTTTTTATTAAACTAGTTCAATGAACTAGTTCAAATGAACTAAGTCGTTCTTTTTACCTTACCAACCAAAAAAAAAGGTTTTCAAATACTTTTACAACCAAAAAAAAAAGGTTCTCAAATACTTAATATAAAACGAAATAAACCAATTACAATAGCCAATAGTGGAGTGGTAAAAGAACGAACTAGTTCATTTGAACTAGGTCGTTCGTGTACTATAGTTCTTTTCATGAACTAGTTCATTTGAACTAGGTCGTTCATTGAACTAGTTCTTTTATACGAACTAGTTCAATGAACTAGTTCGTTCACGAACTACCCATCCCTATTCAATAATGTATCTTCTAATGAGGTTCAACAGCACAAGGATTCCTAATGGGATGAACTGTAGATTGCAATTTAATACTCTTCTGTCTTAATCTCTTAGGGGGGAAAAAGTCCAGTAAACATTCAACAAAGGCTTGAGTGAATCATAGGACTCTGCATGGAGAAGAAAAAAATCCATGGATTAGTATTGGAATCGAACTCCATTCTTTCAGAACATCGACAAATGTCTTACCACTTCTGCTATTAGATACTTTTTATGAAAATAGTGAATATATCGAGGGTCTCAAGCCAAAAGGTTCTACGTGCGTTTTGTCTAAGTTTTGCACATACAACTTACCGGCACAGAGAAAGTTGAAAGAAAATAGAACCTTTTGGAACAATCAGCTGACAGGCTAGAACTAGTTTTTTAAACAGAACCTTCTGGCACATGACAGAAGTCACCAAAATAACTGTTTAGCATATAGAACTAAAATTTAGCAAAAGTGCACATAGAACCTTTTGGCCTGAGATCCTCGATATATTGTGATGATATTTTATAGATATATCATAGTTTTATTTATTGTTTTCTAGTTTATTCTATTTTTCTACTGTTCTGATCAATCATTATTTAATTTACTGTATATTTTAAATTTGCCCGTTAATCTGCCAAATCTATTTGTTTATTTTTAAATTCCTAACGGTTGATGGCTATCCCATAATTCTCTTTAATTTAAATACCACAGTTAAAACTCATGTCTTTTAAATCCTCCAATAAATTGTTAAAGGCCACCAACCAATCACAAATCATTGTACATAGTCTATAAAAACCCAGCTCTCCCTGAAATAAACAGATCGAGTTAGTTCTGAGTTTTGATCCAGCCCAGTTGTCAGTCTACTATTATTTTTACGAACCAGGCCAGATAACACACCACAATATGAATACACCAGGTCACCATAATTACAATCTCTATTCAAAGCTCTGTAGCTCCTACTAATAAGTGGAATAGCATCAATATTCGTAAATAAGACTTTCCCAGGCTTGGGAAGAAGGATTCTGTGCAAAAAAAATTTAGTTCCAAAATCTGCCAGTAGGTTCAAATATGGCGCTGTACAAGAGGAAATTCATGACAAATTATCAACAAATGAATAACTAAGACAAAGCTAAGATGAAATTTCATTTTTTTTTTTTTTTTTTTTTTCAAAACAGTCAGAAATTAACTAACGTGAAAAGAAGAAGTTTTTGTTTCTTCAGTAAAATGATGTCCTAACAGTTGCTGTAGTGGTCGTGCAATATGAGGACAACCCTCACCTACATTAAAATGGTCTCATCCAGGGATCCTGTTTGCTGCAGTTGAGGAGAAATGAAACAGCTTATAATGATATCTGTAAAGGAATTCAGGTGACTGCTCCTAGTGGGTGCAATTCCTCGAAAAGAATGGCTCTGGGATGAAATTTGAAGCGACAACACAGCAGATGGTGAGTTTCGGAGTGCAATAGGATTTGCTGAATAACATGTATTGCTTCTGAAGCCTATATGAAGCAGTTTTGAATGTTGACAGTCAATGGGCTTCATCTCCCCACAGGTATTGTCCACGGCCAGGTATTGTCCCCTTTCATTCTGGCCAAAATTGTTTGACCAAATGACATTTTTCAGGATCATTCCCTGCAACTGCTGACGGTTGATCTTGTCTGGATAGCAGTGGATTAGTTTCTGAAGAAGTTTCCACACAGTGGAATTAGTGTCATCCAATTACCTCTGTAGTTCCTCCTATGCTGCTAGTTCTAACAGCATTATCCGTAATCAATCAACTAGGGCAGCGGTTGCAATTTCCTCTGATATCGAAGGCGAAACAGGCTTTCTTTCTCTTTTCAGGCTTAACTTACAAGGATCCAGTTTCCTCAAATTTGTAAATTATCCTTCAAACTGCTGCAGCTGATAAAGAACCTTTAAATAAGTTCTTATAGCATTGAAATTCACGCAAAGTGGCTGCTGCATTGTAACCTTTGAAATAAAAGAATTTCACAATTAAAGTACGTTCAGGCAGAGTAAGATATATTTTTAATAGTAAAGATAGAGAATATGCTTGTGATAAATGCACTGCATCTCTAATCATGGAAAATGTAAATTTTCTGCTCTCGTTGGTGAAGTGCTGCATGTTTTTATTTTGAAAATAAAATTTCTGGCTAATTCCGTTTCCCTCAAATTCTACCTTTTCAGAATTCACATCAAAAATCTCCAGACTCCCTCCAAATTTTCGGAAGTCTTTCCGATCTTTCCAAATCAGTATCATTGATGACCAATAGTTTTTAAGGTTAAAATGGGAAAAGAAATCTCATCAAGAAAATAAAGTAGTCGGACTGTTTTATTGCTATTAATGTCTTTCAGTACTAAATTATCAGTCCATTGTACGATCTTTTCTTCTATTTCCATACCTTCGTATCTGTTCATATTTCTCCCTTTCGCATTCTTTAGGGTATGTACGTACTTTCTATAAATTTCCTTGTATTTGTGTTTTTTCTACTTATACAATTTGTATTTTGTTACTCATTATATGGCCTTTCTTACAGCAGTCTGTTATTTCTGTTAATTTTATCCCACCTGTGTTCCAATACCAGGGTTGGCAGCGTAAATTACATTATATATATTTTACATAAATTATGTTGAGGAGAAAACCTAATTTTTTTATAAGAATTTCTACGCGGCGTAATAAATTACTTTCATGGAAGTAAATTAATAAAAAAGCCATGTTAATACAATCGGCAAGCATTTCCTTTAAATAGTTCCATTTGTAATCACAGAAATGAAAAAATTTGAATGATGAAAAAGCTTTTTTTTTTTCAAAAAGATTAACGTGTCTTTTAATGTAGCAGTTGTTAATTGTCATAATTAACCCACCAACACTAAAATCAACAACTTCCATTATTTTTGTCTAAGTAACCAGAAAAATTAAGTCTCTTACAGTTACTAGAATTGCACTTCTAGTTAAAATATTCTTCATCAATATTCTTCTTCATTATACTCAAATAACCAAGCATTACTAAAATTTCGAATAACTCCTACTTCAATTTGCAAAGCAAATAATATTAGGGTAATTCATTATAAAGATAATAAATTGTTAAAAAAAAAAGGATAATTAAAGGAAACGTTCTTCATAATAGTGGTGTGGTGTATAGTTTATTTTGTAGAGATTGTGGTAGTGTCTATTTTGGAACCACAGGCAGGACCATGAAAGAAAGATTGGCTAGCACATTGGTTGAGCCTTTAAGGATAATAAGAAAATTTCTGATTGGGCAGATCACTGCATAGAAAATGGACACCATCCAGACCCTATAGTAAAAATAGAATGTAAAATTTCAGACGGAAAGGAGAGATTGATGATTGAATCTTGCTTAATTAATTGAAAGAATTGTATAGATAAAGTTAAATTCCTAAAAATTAGCAATATTTCATTCGGTTACGGAATGTGAAAGACTTCATGAAGAAATAATTTAATTATGGATTTGTTTGTATTGTTATTGGAGGACTGAAATTGTTTAAATGGTTTTATAAGTGATTGTTATTTAGCATGATTTGGATTTATTGTTATTAGTGTGAGGTTATGTCTGGATTGTTGTTTTTTATATTTGTTTAGTTCTTTTTGGGATCCAAATGAATTTATGTGGAAGAAGTGTTTAATTTCTTGTCCTCTATCGTCACCTAAAGAAGTCTTTCGCTGAAAGAGATGAAATATCGTGGTATTAAAGAAAGAGTTATTTGAAATTTTAGTAATGCTTGGTTATTTGAGTAAAATTGCACTTTTTTTAAAAAATATTATAACACTGATATTAATATTATTCCAAGTAAAACAAACAAAGGATAAAACGTTACTATAAAAAAGTTTAACACTTCTCACTGTCATTTACTTCAATTGAAAGATTAGTAACCTATGAATTGTTCCTACACTTATTGATTATTCATAGCATTTATTAATAAACTTTGTTTATTTAATGTATTACAGCAAGTTTGGAATTTATTACTTTTTACATTTATGATATAAATTACGCATTTTTACGCCTATTTTACAGAGCGTCGTGTAGAAATTAATTTTTTTCGCGTAACTTTCCATTTGAGTTTTAATTTTCGTTCTCTTAATGTTCTTTTTCTTTCTCCTAAGTAATTCTTCTCAGTTACTGCAGTCAACTTCTTGTATTACTCCCATTTCATTTTTTTTTCTATCACTAATATTAATTTTGTTAGATAATATGTTTTAATTTTATTATTATATTGGAAAATCACTTTAATATCTCATATTTTTATAAGAAAGGTCACATAATGAAAAACGAGATAAAATTGTAAAAGTAGAAAGAAACACAAATATAAGAAAAATTATAGAAAGTACGTACATAAGGAATGCGAAAGGAAGAAATATGAACAGATACGAAGGTTTGGAAATAGAAGAAAAAGATCGAACAATGGACTGGTAATTTAATACTGAAAGACATTAATAGCAATAAAACAGTAAGATTTAATGTACCGGTATATTAAAGTAAACAATTGTTTTAATGAAATTTATTGTTGTAATAATGACAGTGATATCACATGAGATTTAATCATGTAATTTCCATTGAGAAAGAAAGATCGGAAAGGCTTCCGAAAATTTGCTAATAAAACAATGAAAAAAGAGCAAGCATAAAAATTTGAAAATTCTTTTTAGCTTTGTCTTAGTTATTCATTTATTGGTACTTTGTCATGCATTTCCTCTTGTACAGCGCCATATTTCACCCTACTGACAGATTTTTGAACTATTTTTTTTTTTCACAAAATCCTTTTCTTCAGGTCTGGAGTAGTCTACGGTATTTCCTAATTTTGGTGGTATTCCGCTTATTAGTTGGAGCTTACAGAAAGGAATACTTTAATTATGGCCACCTGATACTCAGTTTCACAAATTATGTAAGACTCAAAATAATTTCCCAATCTTTAGGCAGAAGAAAAATAGATAGATCTCAGATCTGTGAAGGGCATCGCTGAGTTATGAAGTCAACTGGCTTAAATGGTTGATCATCATCTTTGACAAAGGCATGCCTCAATGAAAATTGTAAGCCCCCCCCCCAAAAAAAAAAAAGAAAGAAAAGAAAATAGTTCATAAAGAGACTGAGAAAAAGTCAATGTAAATGGATGAATAAGTCCTTTCTTTTTAGTGTTTCTGATAGTTAATCAGAATGGAAAGATTAAAGGAAACAAAAAAATACACAATAAAAAATAAAACAAAGAATTCATGTGCCAGTCGCCACTAGTTTCAGTGAATTTTCTGTGCACATTAATTAATCAAAAATGCGCTGAAAATGTATGAACACATTAAAAATTTTCTGAACTTTTATTGTTTAATACATTTTTAGATGCTTTTTTGATTAGTGAATGCGCATAGAAAATTCATTGCGGCCAGTGGAGACTGGCACATGAATTTCTCTACTTTTATTTTTATTGTGTATTTCTAGGTTTTAGTTTAAACTTAAGAGGTTCCATATTTTTTCCTACCTCAACTTATGTTAACCTCTGCATTAAAGAAACACATGAAGGGTAGATAAAGTCAATATTTTGTATAAGTTTTCGCTCCTTATTTCATAATGATAGTTTTCCCTATTTCACCTATCCCAGTATTTCAAGATTTAGATAGCAACTTTTGAATATTCAAAATAGTAAGAGTTTGTAAAAGTTTTGTTAAAAAAGTTGTTCATTCATTTATTTTGATGGTTCATAGCTTCTTACCCACTGGGCTTTTTTTTTAACCAAAAAGAATTGGAATCGTCTTTGTAACAATCTATATGTCCCTGAAAAATTTCAGCTTTTTAGAATTTTTGAGTTCTCAGTGTTTGCTCTTGATTTTGATAAAACTTAGACAAGAAGGTAAGGAACTTGGAATCAAACCTTTCAACATAAGTAGATTAACAACTATTTTTTTAAAAATAACTTTTCGTGGAATTTTACAATTTTTGGATATTTGAAAGGTGGTGCACCAAACATATCATATATACACAGGGTGATTGAAAAGTAACTCCCTATTGTAAAATACTTCTCAATTTTTGTGTGTTTGATCTTTAGTGTATGAGAATATTGATACAAAGTTGAGAAGTCCTCTCGATTGGTCAGTTAATGTCCTGTGATTGGCCGAATCGGGGGACCAATCAGCGACGCGTCTTGTCCTCTCACCAAGTGGCGGACCGAACAGAAAGCGTCGCGGCTAGTGCTTTCCGAGTGACAGACCGAATAGCTTCAGAGAGATTCTCGGAATCCAGTCCAATCTGTCTATATATCTGTAAATAATTGTAAATAAACTGCGTGTGCTTTAGACTAAACTACGGCGTTAGTCTCTGTCATTTCGACTACACATCATTGGTGCCGAAACTGGACCAATCACAGGACATTAACTGACCAATTGAGAGGACTTCTCAACTTTGTATCAATATACTCTAAATTTAATCTGTTTGTATGTGTGTTTCAGATTGATTATTTTGTTTGAAAGTTGGAAGCCCTACAAACATGGCTGGAAATCTTAATCAGCAGGAGCGTGCCCAACTAGCAGCACATTATGAATTTTGGAAATTGGGCAGGAGATGATCTCTTGTTATCTCTGAAAAACTGCAGAATCGACCCAGAGTAACGGTGTGGTGAAGAATGACTTCGGAAAGAATTGTGGGTCTATCCATTCTTCGCGATACTATGAATTCTGAAAGATACCTTACCATCTGCAAGATGAAATCTGGCCAATTATCAGTGCTTGGGAGAATGTTGAAGATTTGATTTTCATGCACGATGGTACCCCTCCACATTTTGCTGTTGTCGTTCATGAATGGCTGAATGACCTCTTTCCCGGGAGATGGGTGGTTCGTCGTGGTCCGTATGAGTGGCCAGTCAGGCTGAGTCCTACCTGAACACCCTGTGATTTTTTTTCTTTGTGGTTGATTAAAGGAGCAAGTCTGCTGTACCAAACCAAAGACTTTGGAAGAACTTGAAGGGCGAATATGAGAATTTACATCTTCCATTTTACAAGAGTTCCTGGTGAAATCAGTTGATGCGATTCCTGGGCGGCTCGAGAAGGTGGTTGCGAAATCTGGTGCCCATATCGAATGTTAAATAGAACCTCGTGCAAAACGCTTTCCTCTCGTATCCATTTCTTGTAAAAATTATAGTTAATAAATAATTTATAAATATTTTAAAATAGGGAGTTACTTTTCAATCACCCTGTATATAGACCATCAATCTACTGTAGTTCTATCTTGCAGGTGCAATAGATAAGAAATGTTTTTTTAATTTGTTTATTAAAAATGATGCACTTAAAACTAAATTTTAGAAGTAACTCAAATAGTAAGAGACTCTGAGCAGTGACAGGGTGTCAGTAACCGTCAACTTCTGCTTAACTAAAGGCATTTATAAGAGCAAGTTTATATTAAAAAAAAAAAAAGAAGTTTACATTCCTTCCTTTTATATTTTTATTAATGAACAACAACAAAAATAAAATGTAACAATATTACAATTTATTTCATGATAAAATTTACGTTTGTACAATTTAACAATGGGAGCCCTACTTGGGACCCAGCTATTATCAACTGTAAAACAATAATGTATGTAAAAAAGGACTCAGAAAAATAAGGGAAGTCAATATAAGACCATGCATCAACGATTTTCAATTATCAAACACATTTACCTTACGAAACCTAATTTTAAATTTGTTCTGCTATACAAATATTTGATCTGAAAATATCATCTTCACTGTCGATTTAATTGGAAGATGAATTGACTCAAATATTTACAAATGTAACGAAGATGAATGATTATTATAAAACCAATGTGTACATATACTTAGTATATGTATTGTTTCACTGCCCGAAGTTCTCGCCTGTGAACTTTACAAAGCCTCACAGTACTGAAAATGCTTTGTTTAGATTGGACTTTTATCAACTTATATTAGGCACAAGTAGTTATATTCTTACGAGGGAAGAAATAAATAAACAAAGTAAAACAAAACGAAACTAGCATGTTGTGCATGTGTGGTTTAACCAGTAATAAATACATTATGTCAAAAATAAATTACTAATAACGTTGAAATTCAAATCCTTCTCAATGAATAGAACAGTTTCATAATGCCCACAGATGGATTCTGCTCCATCGGCAATGATCACAGTGGCGAGAACAATTTTACTTATTAAGTTTTCTCGGTACAACTAATGTCAAACTTGGCCATATATTAATATTTCATGTTTATTGCCCTAAGTATCAAAAATACATCTTAAAACTGTCCCTCCTCTATACAAAATAATATTTACAAATTCTCACTATTTATAAGCACATGAATTTGTTATATTTTCCCTTACTTAGGAGAAAATTATTTGTGTAATAGTTATAATTCTCCTTTTGTAAAACATTGGAGAAAAAGACATCTAATAATAATACAGAAAATTTTTTACCTAAAATTCACATTAAAGCAAATTTTTATTATTTAAAAATTATGTAAAATAAAACTTAAGAAACATCATTTATAAATCGACAGTGATCTCAAACTTTTACAACTGTTTTTAATGGATGATCAAAAGAATATCTATCCTAAACAGAATGAATTTCAAATTTATAAATTTTATATAAATTTTCATCTTCTAATTCTGTAATAAGAACTTGTTTCACAATTTACGAGGAATAATTATAATAAAGAAGTCATGAATTTCTTAATATATAAATAAGTTTTCTTATTTATATAATAAAAATGTTTTAATTTTAACAAGCTTCTGAGTTTTTCATTCTATAATATTTTATGCACATTACTCACTGTATTATATTTATATTATAGTTTTAGAAATATAATACAGTGAGAAGTGCGCATAAAGCATTATAATTCGATAGTAATTGAGCAAAGTTGGGTAGTGTGTGTATAGTGCATGCCTAAACTTTGGTTGTTTACTGAGAAAACCTTTTTCTAACACTTATGCTGATAGCTTGATCAAAGGATAAATATATAATTTCTAAAAGCACAATAAATAATTCGGCTTTTAAAAAGTATTTAGTTTGAAAGTATTGCTACAGACACACCATCTTATATCATCACAATATCCTAATATATAGGTATCAGTGTCTAGATATATGATGATGCATATTTTTTTCTTTTAAACCACATACTGCATAATCTGAAAATAATTTTATAAATCATAATAAAAGGGTTATTTTAGTTACTTGTTAGTAAAATGTTTGAACGAATGCAGGGAAGAGAGCTTCTATTTACAATAATTAATTTGCCAAGTTTGGTTGCTGTTATTCTTTTATTAAAGAACCATTTTTTTAGTAAAAATTGTCAATACGGATGTTAAAGTAGTAAAGTAGTGAAATATACATAGCTTTACTATGAAGCAAGGCATGCATTTCTCAAAGTTATTCCGCTAAGGGAGGTCTGAGACCAGTAGGCTTCATATTTATTGATAAAAAACATCTTTCCTGGGATTTTCCCTTCGATTTCCTAAACAACAACTTGATGGCATAAAAAAAAAAAGTAGTGAAAATGGGTTAATAAGAGTTTTTATGGTTTTTTTTCATTTCTTGCAATAAGCCAATATCCTAAAATCAACATGTATGTCATATAACTTTATGTCAACTATTCCTCTCTTGAATCCATCAGAACAAGCTTTCAAATAGTAATTTAATATTTTCAGTTACTGAAAATGACATAGACCTGACAATAGGTCCCAGATATGTATATTATCTCTTTTTTTTTTGTAATCATCAAGAATGAAATATCTGATTACAAAAAAAAAAAGATAAGAAGAACATGGAAATTAATACTTTATTTCCCTTCTTTAATACTGAAAGAAATTTAAATGTAAATATTACAGCCAAACAGCATTAGTTATCCTGCAGACTTCAGGCGTTCCTTTCCAGTAAGGAGGTTATGCAAGTCTTTACTTCAACTACTAAACTGCCAGTAGGAGGAAACCCTTCCTTTACAATCTTCTTCATGAGCATTGCTCAGTGGAAATATTAGAAAAAATATTTTGGATAAATCATGGTTCACTAATTTTTGCTTTAATTATAGTCCACAATAAGTTCTAATATTTCATTTTGTCTCTGGAAGGACTACAAGAATTAGGATTGCCGCCTCGCATTCCGTGAAAGAGATATATAGTTTAGTGTCACCTTTAAAATACAGACCTAGATTTAAACTTTGACTTTTGTAAACATCTTCACCCTACTGTCACAAGTTGTGAGGAAATCCAATCAACTGATTGTCTTAAGCAAGGTTCTTAATTTTTTTTCAGTAATTAAATTTGTGTTGCAGACAAGTTGCTTTTAAACTGGTAACAATGATTTTACTCATAATGAAAATCACTGAATTATTTTAATATAGATTTAAATTATTAAAATAAAACTTAAAATATCTCATTTTTATTATTTTGTGACCCTTTTTCTCCTTTCTTTTTTAACTTTCATGATTATACAGGACAAACCGCTTGTGAAATGGGACATGAAATTCTCGCAATAAATACAGGAGAAGAGGCAACCTTAACAAGAATATATCTAGGAGCAGATGAATTATTGACATCAGTAAAGATATTTCATCCTTTGATCAAACTGATTCAATTAGCCAGTTGGGTACTTAGTAACCAACCAATTAATATTTCTACCAGGTATTTGTATCAAGTGCATTTGTTACTTCGAGGTTAGGTTTGAGAAAGCTGCCATTTTATAAGTAATAGTTTTACAGTTTTATTTTATGTCATCTTAAATAATTTTAAGTTTTGGCTGGCATTACAAACCATTAATGAAAGTGCAATTTTTGCTTATTAAAACAATTTTATATATTCAAATACACCTCATTCAATCACATCAATTCGCCATTTTAAAACTAAATTAACTTCTTCTTTTTTTCAATTTGTGAATCTGCTGTAATTAATTCAGATAAAAAGGATTTGGATTCCTGTTTATTATTTACATTTATATACAAATAAATATTTTTACACATGCATTTACAATACTAGGAAGAAAATAACGTAAAATTAGAGGACGTACATTTCACAGTTTTATATACATTGTTGTTTAGGATGTAAATGCTGCTTAAACCGTGAAATGAATCAACCCATAATATGAAGGCAGTTAATGGTCAACAACTTTGCTATAAACCCTGGGTGATGATTATGTGGATCTGATAATATAGTTTTTTCAGTTTTGATGCTGTGCTCAGGAACTAGAAATTCAATTTTTACACTATTGCGGTTATTCATTTTTTTTTTCATGATAATAAACCATTGAAATTTGTATGAAAGTGAGGACTAAAAACAAGAACAAGCTATTGAAAATCAAATTAATGCTAAAATGAAATGGCAAGACCAAGTAACTTAGTTTACAGAGGAAAGGTGCCTTAAAATATGCAAATTGCACTCTCTATAAGACATGAAATACAGCTTACAAAAACGGCATATTATGGTGAATACTTAGAGATGAGGGATGATGCTTAATGAAAGTATAATGCATAAATACAGCAAAAGAGTAAAAACTTAAAGCTCCACTGTATATGCTTCTTGGTATTTAGCCTCTTAGGAGCTTAAATTGATTTTGTTTGCAAAATAATAAGGTGAAAACCTATTATAGGTCAAGAACTGCATTAATGCAGATGGCTAGACAATGGCTGCTGTTAGTCTTTCAGAAAAGTAAATTTATCAGTTGATTACTGAAAGGGAACTGTCATAAAGCGAACTCTTAAATTTATTAGATTGAAATGCAAACTGTCCTTTTCTGAGCAAAGGCTTATGTAAGACTATTGTAGTCACTGTTAAGAGCTTCGTCGTTGTTGTTGATTCAGCATTTCTACAATTAACATTCAAGAGTCTCAATTGAATGTTACTTTTGAAATACAAACAGGTTTCTTAACTTACTAGCATTACTGTCTTCGCAGTCAGTTGAGAAACATTAATAAGACATTTCCTGCATGTCGGTGGTAAGTAGGTAGTAGAACTTACTAGAATATAGAAGCTGTGAAAGTGTTTAGGAGAACGTTGAATGATTCTGATGGGAACAAAAGCAAGCTGCTGATCATTTATTCACAACTTCGATTTATTTGCGATCATCACGAGTAAGCCAAAGCTATTTTTAAAACTTTACTTCAATACTGAAGCTGGAAAACTAATAAAATTCATAATATTTAACAATCTGTTGTATCTATATATTATGTTAAGGACATAACTTCTATATTATGGACTGCCTTCATAACCCTGAATTTTTCTACATAAAAAATAAAGAACGAAAAAATTAAATGTAAGTATGAGTTGAAATAATATAATAATAATAAAAAAAAATGCTATGACACATCAAAGAAAAGAAATCCAAGGATAAATATTACCCTTAAATAAATAAATCTTTTTAAAAATACAATATCACCACTGGTAATATTCTTGAGTCTTCTTTCACATTATCAACACCATCCTTCCATTTTGCAACAAGAATAATTTAAAAGGTTTAAAAAATAAGGGTAATTTCTGTTTTTTTTGTTAAAATGCAATTATGAAAAAAAAAAAAATCGTATTATCTTAAAAAGCCCACACTTTTGTAATTCTACAAAATTTTTGTCATGTGAAACGTATTATCGTGATTTCATGTTGGACTGCTCTGTCTGTTCACTGAAAGAAAGTGTATATTTTTTAATAATATTTTCAGCTTTCGTTAAACATCGTGGTAGTGATAACTACCTGACCTTTGTTTTCGACTTTACTTCATTATCTTATAAACTGGCTCACCAAATAAATAATGAAAATTGTATGAAAATTTCTGATTTACATAGCCATATAAATCAGGCAAATAATAAATATAATTTTGGTTATAGAATGGAATTTAATAGTAAATTTCTGCCTATACAAAAAATAGGCTTTAACAGGCCAAATGACATTGGCTTTATGAATAATTTCACTATGTGTTACTAGGAAAAGTTTTTCATGTATTCATTCCTATGGTCCAATGAAGTCTATTCTCATATTGGAAAGAAAAAATATCAATAAATATAATTTTATAAATAAAGCTATTTTTATTGAAGTAAAGCCAGCAGACTTTATGTCTGATTCCCACAGAAACATTGGTTGTTACATTAGTTCTCCTAAAAATCGATCAGATTTTGATAGTGGTAAACAGGTCAAAAAAGTGGAGACAAAGAAAACTAGGGATTGCTCTTTTTGTCAAGGAATGATTAATGTAAAACCTGATTTATTGAGCTACATATGGCCCCCCAAAAAAAGCGATCATTCCTTCTTCTCCTAAACAATGCATCAGATTTTGATGATATTTTTCAAAATGGCGGAAATCAGGGAGTCAGATTTTAGACCAGAAAAACAAAAGTCAGTCATATCATTGAGAAATTATCATCGAAAAAGATGTCAGAAAATTTTGTTTGACTTTTTATTAAAGTTCGATAGTTTGTATTGCATCACAGATAAAGCTTAACGTTATTTTGCATTTTCCATTGATTTTTTTAAGCTTCTTAAATAACATGGATGTTTAACAATAAAAGAGAGCTTCATTGTCATTTTGTAGCAGACATGATAACATCCAGAATTTATCTGGTAATGCAGAATTGTATAACTTTACTTATTGATATATTATAATGCAAAGTTTAATTTCCATATTGTTAATCAGAAATTGAGAACAAAATGGAAAAGAAAAAATCAGTAAAATAACCAAATAAGTCAGAGTATTCATTTACTGAGTATACAGAGTATGCATTTACAGAAAATATTATCAGTCTAAAAAACAGATAACTATCGTAAATGGATGGAAAAATGGATACAAAATTATTTTGAGTAATAGACAAAAGGGAGAATTCTTAAACTCATCGAGTATGTAAGAGTCTAGATATCCAGGAGGAATCTTTCCAGAAGGACCAGGTTACTGGCATTAGAGGCTTTTATATTTGACAATGATAAGATATAGACATCTTATAACATGAGGCCATGTTATAATGTTAAGGATTCAAGAGCTTAAGGATGTACGGGATGATGTTAAGATAAAGAGGGATAATTGAAAGACAAACCAAGAGTTAAGATTGGTTTCCAAATGGTCTATTATTTTGGATAGCCCAAATAATAAATGTAGCAAAGATAACAAGTAAGGACTCGTAACTATAATATGTCTTAAGTGAATTTCTTGAGAAATAACAAAAGGATATTGATGCAAGGCCAACTTTGGCAAGACAAAGCAAAATCATCTTGAACTAGAACAGGATGATCAATGATGTCTTGTGTTCTAAGGGCAAAACTTTTTTTTTAAGGAGGAAGTTCTCAAAAAGTGACAAAAAATTATTTCTTTTTGAGCAATACTTTAATTGTTATTCATCGTCCTTAAGTTCTACTCAATTTTGCACTTCTTTCAATCTCAATTGAGGTCTGCAATCAAAGGGTAACAATGCAATGCACCTGATGCACAATCTCTATACTGAGATCTTAATCATAATAATCAGCAGAATTAAATATCTTTACCTTAGATTCTTCTCACTTTTCATTTAAACCTTATTTCTTATGGGAAATTAACTTTCTACTTACTCAGAGACACTTTCATATTTGACAAATTACATCTTAATCATGTAAATAAAAAAGTAAAATAGACTAATATCCATTGGATGCAAATGGATAGCTCTGGCATTAATCCAAATCCGAGAATTGCATTTACATAGAAATTGAACATTTTTTTAGGTAATTAATAACATAATCTTGAAAATACATACATATTTTAATCATCAAATGCTATATAAGAAGTAATCAGTCCCAATTTCAGCTTCAATGATGGAAGGCATGACATTCTAAATCTCCCAAATGGAATAGCTAACATTCAGGAATGATATCAAAGGCATAAGAGTAAAACCACATAAGATGGTAATAATTAACTTCTTTCACGAACTTAGCAGAGCAATCCAATACATGTTTAACTGTTTTATATTGGAAATAACATTTAACGTAAATAAGCATATAATTTTCAATAAATACTAGACCCTATTACAATGAAAAGAAAGAAATGTGTATTCTTCATTGATAGGAATATTAATATTCTGTAAGATATCTTACTTTTACTGTTACAGAACTTTGGTAGTAAAGTAAGAGAAAAGTCCATTTCAGTAATAAATATTAAGAATAAGATTTCACTTTTTTTGACTCAATACTGTGAGGAATTGCAAATATCAAGTGCTTTCCGGAGAACTTCTCGTGGACTAGAACTGTCTAAGATGGCTGAATAACGACGCAAGTCGGAAGACCGCTGTGCATCAAAAAGGGATGGAAGTCTTGAGGAAGGAGGACTGAATGGACGCTCCATCACTGGCTCCTCATAACCACCCACATGACGGTTGAGGAGGTAGTCATGGCGACTGCGCACGGAACTGTGGATAGGAGTGGTAGAATTGTTTGTCACTGCAAAACTGGAGGGGCGCAATCTTCGATGTTCATATCCACTCCATCCCAGCACTGGTGAATTGTTCATCTCGTCATTGTAGGAAAGCCTACTTTGTTGAGGCGTGCGATTGGGAGTGCCAGAACTGTAACACGATCTGGTTGGCGAATCGCTTCTGGTAGAACACTGTCTTATGTAGGATTTGTATGGTTGATTGTCGGTATCTGCATCGGGCAAACTGTGAGTCCTTGAAAATGGCTTTGAAAAAGATGTAGGAGATGTTACGTTGGATAAGACAGACATTCCATCCAATCCCTCTAATGCCTCCTCCAGCATCTGTGATGCTCTTGAAGCTGGACGATCACAGTCTGAATCTACATCACTGTCAGCTGCCAGAGATTTGGGTCTTGTGTAGCTTTCTGGTTTCTCTGAATGTATATCACCATTCATTAAAACTTCCCTGGATGAATTTAGATGGGACCGACTTCCAAAGGATGTTCTCCTACCAAGGGAAGAAGTCATCAGTGGATCATCTAATGAACTTTCTCGAGTCCTTGAACAAGAACGTCGAGGTCTAACAGTCGGCAAGCTTTCTTCAAGTCGGAAAGAAGATGATGATAAATTAGAGCGGGGTGAAATGCCTGAAGAACTCAAATAGTCATCGTGTCGCTTATGATTTCGGTAGGACTTGGTGCCATCAAGATCTAAACTTTTTCTACTTTTGCGAGAACTACGATTATCTTGAAAGCGGGCAAAGTAGCTTTTTCTGCGAATTCTTTCACTAACTGATTCTTCTTCAAGAGCACCACCAAAGTCACTGCACACAGATGAAGAATCTTCAAAATCACTGGGGTTTGCACTGTCGTAGCCATCAGACATACTACTAAGATTATCATTGGAATTATTTCCATTGACAGGAGTGGAAGGAGACGAATTTTGCAGCAAGTTTTTTTTAAGTGATTTAACATTTAAGGAGCCACTCTCTTCATTTTGTTTTACATTTGTTGCTTTAGTGCCGTCAGTTTCTGTTGAGGGAGAGGTTTTTGGATACGTGTTGGTACTAAGATTTAGAATATCTTCTTCTAATTTCTTTAACTCCTGAACAACTTCGTCGACATTCTTTGAATTTATAAAATTTCTTGTTCTGAAGTTAGCAGCACTTTCATCGACAGAGATAGATTTACGATATTTCTGATTTTGGTTCCCTTTACTGCCAACTGCATTCAAATCTTCCTGAAGACGATCTAGTTCACTACTGATAGAACGAGTAAATTTCAATATGTTTCGAGGTATGCGAGAAGAATTATCGTTATCATTCTGCTTAGACAACTTATTTTCCAAGATGTCTGCATTGTCGGAACCACCAACTTTATTCAATGCATCCTCACTTTTAGAAAGTTCTTTATTTGTACCAAATCTTCTACTTTTAAATCGGCTACTGCCAGCAGCTTTTCCAACACTGCCCACCCATTTTTCATCGTATTTCTTTGGTTTTGATGTGGATGCTTCATTATTTGCTTCCAAATTATTTCCAGTTTTCTGTCCATCAGTAAGGGACTGTTTCTTGGCAGATCTTCCATTTGAAATACTCGTTTCTCCGTGTTTTGTATGATTATTATGTGTTAATTTTGAATTTTCTGTAACTGTATCAATGTTTGAATTTATAACAGGCTCCCTATTGGGATTGGGATTAGTGGTTTCACTCTGAATTGTGCCTGATAATGTCTTACGTACTTGATAAGAGTCATATAAGGAATTTCTTGGGGAACTTGCATCTTTCTTAGTTTGAGAAACTGGGTTTCCTGAATTCTTAGTTCCAGATTGATGATAAAGGAGGTGATTCTTTTTGATATTCGAGTTTTCTGGTTTTACATTTAATTTGGATGGGACCTCTTGCTTGAGGCTGCTGGAGGGGGGAGTAGTCTGATTTGTTGACTTCGACTCGTAGGACAGATTTGAAGTTTTTTTCCCCACATCATCGGAAGTTTGTGGATTCTCTGAATTTGAATTCTCAGGATTTGAAGGCAGTTTATTGGTAGCATTGCATTCAGATGACTGCTCTTTGTATGATGCTGCTGCTTTCTGTTTTAATTCTGAAGAGTAGTTGTCATTGTTTACCGATGATGAATTCTCTGTGGATCGAGATGCTTTTATATTCTTATTTCCTGAAACATCACTTTCTTGAGTTCCTTTTCCATAGCTGGATCCATTGGAATTCTTAAACGATCTTGATCCACTATATGAAGATCGAGAAGATCTTCCTCCACTTCCTCCTCCTCCTCCTCCGCCACTGCTTCCCCCTCCTGTTCGTCCTCCAGCTCCTCCCCCACCTCTTCTTGAAGTATCATCATAGTTATCATGATATGAATCATGCGTATTGCTCAGATCTGTTGCCGAGCTGCTATCTTCATTATCTGTAGCTGAAGCATCTTCAATATCTGGATCTGCCAGGACCAGTATACTACGTGGACGATGAATGCCTAATATTTCCTCATCCGAATCTCTTCCTGAAATTTCTTTAGAAAGAGATTTTGAGTAATTCAGATAGTGACCTGGATGTCTCCTGATAGTTCCGTAAATAGATACATCATCAGCATCATACCTCATACTTCGGCGATTTAAAAATCTTGATTGGCTTTCTCTTCGTCGGGTTTCTTCTTGTTTCTGAACTAATACTTCTTCAGACTTTTCTGAACTCTTTTCATTTGTCATGTCAAACAAACTTCTTAAACTGCTCCGTCGTCTCATACTTCCAAGTCCATTGTCTCTTGCATATTCAGAACTTAATGACCTATTATAATTACGACGTTCATGTATACCAGATGGAAAATCATCTTGAAAATCTGAATCTAAGCAATCCCTAGACCCTCCAAAAAAGTCATCGGAATGAAACCTGCTGCTTAATCGAGCAAATCGACTCAAACTACTTTCTCTTCGAGAAGATGACCCTTCTCTTGTTATCGAGGAATCTCTAGATCGAGAGAATCTAGATGATGTTGAATCTTCTTCTCTGCTGGAGGACCTTTCACTGAAGCGTCTTGTACTTCCAGTTTGATTTGAACTTGAAGTCGTGCTTTGAATGTCTTCCTCACTGATGCTCGTACTGACAGAACGAGAATAATTAAATAAACTTCTTCTGGCAGATGAGAATGAAGATCTTGTACTACAAGTGTCGCTGAGAGCACTTTCATCATCTCGACTAGACATACGAGAATAAGTAGAACTATCTCTTGACTTTCTTGGACTGCCTGCTGTTGAATCGCTCATGTAATTATCTGATTCCGATTTCTCTGGATATTGGTTTCGAGAACTTCTCCAAGAGTTCCTTGAGCTAAATGAACTGTTATTAGGTTCTGAATTCTGCCGACTTGTAGATCTTGAAAAACGAGATGATCCCATTCCTGAATCAGCACAGTAAGAACCAAACGAGTCAGATTTTCCAAATGCATCAGCTTTTCCAAATGAATCAGCTTTTCCAAATGAATCTGATTTTCCGAAATGGTCGGATCGATATGATGTAGATGGCTCATTTCTTCCAAATGGATCTCGACGCGAAAATGGATCACTCCTTGCAAAACTAGAACGGAATCCTGATAAACCAGAGCCCATTAGAGGCATTCTACCAAACACTGAACCAAAGCGCCTTGTTGAATCATCATGAGTTAATTGGTCAATTATTGTTCTTGTGCGATTAAGCAAATTAGAAAGTAAGTTTTCACTTGTAAAACTGTCAAAAATATCCTCTAGATCATCAGTAGAGCCTGTTGAACTAAAACTTTCACTCCTTTCCAGTGATGATTCTCGTCTTTCATCGTTAAGAAATGCTTTGTGGATGCTACGAAATTTAGAACGGTAGACACCATATCCCTTTTGTTGTTCATCATCAGATTTTTGACTTCCTCTCTCAAAAGAAGTAGAATCAACTGGTGATCCAGGTCCACTATCACTACTAAAGCTTGTACCTCTCTCACTCCACCCTTCATTTCCTGATTTCAAGCGTGAAGATCTAAATGACTTTCTTTCTGATGAAAACTTTTCTTCTACTGGTTTCTGTGTTGAAATAGGACTAGGTGACTCTTCTAACTTAATTGGAATTATTCTTTCTTTTGGCTTTTTGGTCATTACTTCTGAGCTTACAGCTGGATGAATAATCATTGTGCTGTTTTCACTTTCAGCAGTATTTTGTGACAGTGACTGAGTCTGAGACTGAGGCTTTGGCATTTCTTCTACTTTACTTATATCTGTTGATTGATCCTGAGGTTTCAAAGGTGTAGATGGGAGTGAAGGAGTTATTGTTGGTGGAGTTGCTGGAGGCAGAGTTGATGGAATTGCAGTTATGCTCTTTTTATTAGGTTTTGAGGAAGAAGCTGCTTTTTCATCAGATGACTTAACAACAGCAGGTGGCTTTGTATTCTTAGTACTAGTTGCTAACGGAGGCATTGAATAGTAAGTCGTTGTAACTGAAGGCGGTGGCTCATCTGCTGGAGGAACTGCTTCTACATTAAAAGATACTTCAGATTTTACTCCAAGAAGTGTAAAGGTTCCAGGCGATGTATGTTGGACACTTGGCGGTGCTTCAGGCACCATTTGCTGCAAAGGTTTGTCAACATTTTTGGAAGCTTTGGTACTATGGGACGATTCCGAAGGATTCAATTTAATTTCAACTGATGATATTTTAGTTCCTTTAGGTTTTATTGGCTCTGCTTCTGGTGCTGAAGGGATTGTTTCTTTAATCAAAATTAGAACAGGCTTGTCCTTTGTTACAGGTGAAGCTGACTGTTCCCGAAGAGATGGGGTAGGGCTGTTTTTTGCAACTGGGGGAGAAACTGAACCTTTCTCGTGCTGATGCAAAAATGCTCTTGCAAGAAAGCTAGTTTCTGAACCACAGATATCTTTGCTAGGAGTACTTTTTGCCTCACTTACAGGAGGTACAGGTGATGGTACACTACATAATGAAGTTACTGATGGTGAAGGTGAGGGGTGACTTGGTACAAGTGTTGAAGCGGAACTAAAAGGACTGTACTCATCACCTGTGACATCCAAAAATGAAGATTTAGATTCATTCATGGGTAATTTAATCCCAGTAGTGGATGATGCAATGCTACTGTCAGCACTCTGTAATATACCTTCAGTTTCGTTAGACAATAAATAACTGTTTTGTCTTTGGTTTTGATCTTCGTTATCTCTTTCAGCTTCTGGTAGAATACTGGGAGCAGGCAGAAGCTCCTCATTGCTGCTGGTCTTAAGATTAGGTTTCGCAGCAGAACCTAATTTGGAAAACGGCTCTTTGCCAACTGGTTTCACTTCCATTGTTACGTCGAGTGTGGGAACAAAACCTGTCATTTTCAGTGATGCATCAGCTGACGGCAATTTGGTTGCTTTTTCCAAATCAGGAATCTTTGTGCTACCTTCAGCTGAAAGAATAAGAGAAGTTTCATTCGAAAAATTCTCTTTATTACTGATATTTGTTACTGGTATTCTACTCTGTTGACTTGATACTACTTTATCATCATTTAAGGTATCACTTGGAGTCTGCATTGTCGTCTGGTTGAAAGAAATGGCAGATATTTCTTTATTTTCAGAAGCACCATTTCCATTAAGAGGTTGACTTACCAATGCAGGTTGTTCTAATTCTACAACTGACATCCGTTTGGTAACAACTTTTGTAGGTGATGGAGGCTCTTTCATATTGTCATTATCTTGGGACTTTCCAGTATCTGTGGAGCTTCGTCGACTGAAAAGATCTGTTTTGGGTTTTGGAAGTTTTGAACTTTTATCACCTGGACTAGTTTCAAATGCTTTTCTTGCCGCTGAAACTTTCATTCCGGGAATCACTAGCGATCGTTTTTCAGGTGGCTTTACTTCAAAAGCTCTACGGGCTTCAGATACTTTGGAAAACGCTTGAGGTACTGCTACTTTCTTCTTGTTATCTTTTTTCTCCAGTGTTTGTTTTGCTTCCACTTTAGAAGAGGTTGGAGACAGTGTTTGAGGGCTACAGGATGAACTGTCTTCTGACTGACTCAAAGAACCTTTTCTTGATAAATTTGTTTTCATTCTCTTTCCTTCTTCATCTTCGCTTCGATTTGTATCTGTTCCACTGCTCGATTCATCCACTTCCATCTTGTTCACCTTTGGTCCTAAGGAAGATTTCCTCCTTGCGGCAGCTGCTGAATTTTTCAGATCTACATCAGGTCCCTTCATCTCATCTGTTAAGCTTCCTTTTCGATGTTTATCTGAAAGACTGGCTTTAGAATTTTGATTTTTATTCCCCGCATCATTGGATGGAGAATTTGACTCACTGATCTTCGAACTATCAGCACTATCTTTCACAGATCCTCTTCTTTTAGATAAAAACGAAGACTTTTCTGATTCTAGCACTGAAGTAGCAGTTGGTTTATCTTCATTGCTGGTATCTTTACTGATTTCCTGGGCAGTTTTATTGCTTTTGTTTTCAGGCTTATTAGGCGTACTTTTAGATGCGTCTTTATTTGGTTCGATACTGTTTCCTTGCTTTTCTAATTGACTCTCTTTTGTTACTGAATTTTTTCTGCTACCAGGACCAACTAATGGAGGTAATTTGCTTGTATCTGCATTCCCAATTGAACCTTTACGTCCTCCAAACATTGACATAAGTCCAGAAATTTTACTGGAATCTGAGGGGCCAACAGAGCCCTTTCTAGAAATACTGTCAGTTATTTGTTTAAAGTTGGCTGCATTTGTTAGTGATGTTTTTCTTGAGCTAGGACTTGCGCCTTCTTTTTTATTAGTGTCAGTTAATGCTATTGAGCTTTTACGTCCAAATTGTGATGATGAAGGTGGAAGATCTGTAAGCTTTTTTTTATCATTAATGCCTGATGTAGGTGGGACGGCAACTGGCTTATCATTACCTTGTAAGTTGTCAGTTGGCTTATAATTGTTTGGAGAATCACTTGGGGGTTCTTTTGCATTTGAATCAATTGTTTTATCACTGCCTACTGGTGAAATTTTATCAGCCGTAGACTCAGCAGCTAAAGAATCACATTCATTTGAAGCAGTGGTTTTATTATCAGATATTACTTTCTCAGTTGTAGATTGGTGTGCGATTGAAACTTCTTCAGGAACAGTTTTACTATCTGGCATTTGGTTAAAATCTGTGGCTGTATCCACAGCTTTGCTTTCTTCAGTTATGACTGATTGGTTGTCTTTAAGTTTAGGTTTTTCTTCGTGCAATTCCTCTTTTCTCTTCTTTTTCTTGATGCTTCCTATTCTTTCTGCTGAATCTGTCACTAATGATTTTTCTGATACACTGAGTTTGTGTTTTCTTGTACTTAGCTGAGATGCATCCTCTGACTGCTGTATTTCCATTAGCTGTGGAATTTTATCGACGTCCGATTGTTCAGTTGAGATCATATCATTATTAATTGGTGCACTCAGTTCAGTCGGAGGAGCAGATAGTTCACCTTGAATGTTCAAGTTTTCTGTCTCTGCGGGAATAGATTGATTCGTGGCATTACTGTCCATGAGCAGAGTCGTTTCCAAGTCTTCGGGTTTGGCCGCTTTGCTCTCCTCAGTTTTAGTTTCTGCAGGTGCTTTCTGTGTTGCCAAAGACAGAAGATAATCCAGTCTCACAGGCATGGCATGGCACATTTCTTCGGCAACATCCTGCAGTGGTTCCTGATATCCTTGATTTACCCACCAATCGCTGCAGATATCTTCAATTGTTGCTCGCTTTACTGTCAGAACTGTCAGCATTCGCCTGATCAAAGCAGATGCCTCTGTCAAGGAAGAAGAAGAAACAAATTATTAGTAAGCAATCAAAATGTTTTTCAACATTCTTGAAATCAAGTGTCATTTCAATCATTGAAATTAAAATCTCTGTTTTATAAATTGGATTTTTACAAAGATATTTTGCTTTTATTGTAAGTAGAAACACTTAGAGTGGGAGGGTAATGGTCCCACATGGCAAAATCAATAACTTGGTTAATAATTTCTTAACTGGAGTAACTGGTTTTATTTATTTTATTTTTGGTTGGGCAAACAAAATTCCTGTGAGCTTTGGGACTGCATTTTGATCATTTGCCCCAGGTGCAAAAAAAAAATCTTGCTATGCAAGTTACTAAGTTTAATAATGATTCTATTAAATAGCATCAAGCAGTCAAAGAACATCTACATTGTGATTCTACATATCAAAATCAAATCTAAGTGTAGGTGTTGGACACTTTCAAATAGAACCATAGGACTGCCAGAAAGCATATTATTTTCTACATTTAAGGACATAAAATCCTGTCCCATCAGATATTAAAGACTCTCTAGTGAATCTCAGTTCTCTGAAGGCAATTTTGAATTTTATCATACAACATTATAATCAATTACCACACTTGGACTGTGTTTATTATCTTGTTTTCTCGATTTCTGATAATTTGACTGTTCTACTTTGTAAGTGGGTTTTGTAGTAGCCTAATTCAATTATGGATTTTTATTTGCAATTAATTATTGAGCCATGATTGCAAAACAAGGGAGATTCTAACAAAAATAAATATGTAATTAATTGAAGAAATGAGAGAACATTATATAAAATGCTTGATCCTTTCTGGAGTTTTGAAAGTCTGGAAATTCTATAAGAAAAATCAGTTTCAATTTCTTTTTTTTTAAATTTTTTACTACTGCAATGCTGTTACTTTCTCAGTTTAATGGAAATGGTGTTTGTTGATAAAAGTTTAGTTCAACTGATCACAATAAATTATTTTATGATCACACAACGTATCTTTATAAAAAAAAATTGTCACTGTTTAAATTACCAGCTCAACATCCAGCTAAAGTCTTTTTTTTTTTTTAAAGAAAGGTTGTGGCTAATATGTAATAATCAATAAATTACATTGAAAACGATATGAGGAATTATTTCTTAAGAACTATTATTGTAGTAGTAGGCAAAACAAGCTGTAGTGAAAGACGGAAACCAAAAGTTGGAGCAGTAAATATAATAAATATCAGTTATATAGTTCAGAATACCCTAACCTTGACATTATCTATCCAAGGTGTGTACAATATGTTCTAAATGTTCGTGGACATACTGTTCGATACTGTTCAATACTGTTCCTGCAAATTTCCTATCTTGAGATGCCATGGCCAGGAAATTTCATGAAGAAATTGCCTGCAAGCCACAGCTGTATGACAGGTAGGCACCTGTTCCAAGAGATGGCTGTGATTCTTGTTTGTTGTTACAGTTTGTGGCCATCCTGTGCAGTCTCTATGCTGTACACTATCTGTCTGTTGAGATTCTTAGATGATGCCAAGAATCCCAATGTCACTTGATTTTGAAACATAGGCTGAAACCGCTCCTTCACATATGCAATGCTGGGTCTGTCTTTTTGTCTTAGATCGTATGAATGGTTGTAATATTCGACTAATAATACCTTTTCATCTGTACTCAGAACCATTATTGCCTTGACTGATTCAAAACCTAGTACCAGTTACTATGCAGTTTATAATCAAATAGACCGTAATGCCCTATTATCACATGGGATGTGGAATGATTCACTGTTGTTTATTTTGCCTAATACTGCATTAGTGCCCTGAACACTGGCACTAATTTATGATAATAACCCACTATGAAATGCTTTTGATGATAAATTTATATTAAAAATTTAAACTCTTCATTTTTTTTTGATCAAATAAATAATATTATTAAAAAAAAGTATCAAGCTAGAGACAATATTAATGAATTTTTGATTTATTGAACTTTAAAATACTACTTATTATTGAATATCAATCAATACAATGAAACCTGTATTGGTGAGTACTTGTAACTTGATAATCTTTTATTCGAACTGATATTTGGATCTACCGTAAAGGTCAAAAACATTAGTTGGAGAAAGAAAATGCTACCTCTGTATAAAATCATACAAAATCAAATAATTTTTAAATATTTGGACAAATGACATGCAGCTGATAATGCCAATTAAAACTCAAACTTCTGATGTTATCAGAAGAATGGAACAATAGGAAGGACATGGGACGCTTCAAAAAAAAAATGACTTTTAATGCTGTTCTCCATAAATTTGTTTAGCGTATCCTACAGGTAAATCTGGCTGTTGAGTCCTAACAAGAATGAAACAGCTGTCTCAGATTTCTGTCGATGATCGCTCAAGGCGTGAAAGCAAACGACTGTGCATTCCATTAATTCATGTTTTAATGTTAGTTCTTTGCACGGTAAACTATTTATGAATATTTTGTCTTTGTGTTTGCGTGGTCCTTTTAATAAATGCCTTTTGTACCTAGTGCTTAGCAGGTCAAGGTATTTATGATGTACTGGTTAGAGTGATTTTCCTATTGTTGTCTGTTTTTGTAGAATCCCACTACTGGGAGCAGGAGAAGGATCTATAACCTTTCCTGCTTTCTGAGCTTGATCATCAAGGGTAAACATGGCTGATGAGTCCTAACAAGGCCGAAACAGCTGTCCCAGATTCCCACTGATGATAACTCACGGCATGAAAGGAAATAATTGTGCATTTCATTGATTCTCATTTTAATGTTGCTGTTTAGTAACATGGGCAATCAACTTATTATTATTTTTCTTTTTAAAATTTTGTTATTTGATTAATGTCTTTTTTTCTTTTAATCAGATTTCAATTACAAAAATAAATGCTAAAACTTTACATTGTTTGATATTAGTTTGATGTATCATGATAGACAAGGATAGAGGTGCATTCTAAAATGCTCAGAAAATCCAAAATATGCCTCACTTAAAATAGCCTTTTGGAAAAGTTATGTCTTCGTTATATTGCTACATGGAGTGATAATCAGGACATATATTAACTATATTCAAAAACTCGACTCGTTTATTTATAAATGTTTACACATATATACGAATGTAGCAGATTTGAAGGATTGTGCCTCTCCGAATTTGCTCAGTGTCCTGGGGCATTTCTATCTGATTTGGCCAATCGAATGGTTTCTTTAATCAATCACTAATGTGCAATTACCAAATTAACTATGGATCAGTATCGTAATTAAAAAGTAAAATGATGTTATACCAATGAACAATAAAGACAATATTAATAATCATTACAATATTTTCAGATTGTTGATGATAATTTCCAAATAAAAAAAGAATAAACATAATTCTAAATAAAAGTAAAGAAACAAAAGTACTAGCATGCAATTAACTATTAATATTAAAAACGAAATTACTGCTTAAAAGAGTAAAAAGAAATTTACTATGAGTTAATTTCTAAAATGTTAACAGAAGCATAGATATCTGAAGTACAATCATTGTTGGCAAATATTTTATAATCTCTGACTGTCACAGATTTTTATACTAGCATTTTCTTTATTCATTTTTACCCTATTTCAAAATAATATTTTTTCTCTATTTGTATTATTTAAAATCTTGTAAAAGAATATGATGACTATAGGTCTGAAGGATTTTGCCTTTCCATCATCAACAAAGTGGTAAACATAATAATATTTACTTAAAGTCTTGCTTCTGAAGTTGATATCTTCTATTTAAAGATATAAAAATCAGTGCAGATGGTTATGTAAGACTGATAAGTAGTTACACAATACAAGTTTCATTATACTTTTAAAAGTAATCTTGTCATAAGTCTTTGGCATTCCTCTTTTATTTCTTGATGTAAAACTAGTGTGAAATTTTTTATGGTATGAAATTTAAGATAAATAAGAGATATAAAATTATAATAAAGAGAAAATTTATAGAAAGAGATTAATAGAAGGGAGGAAACATTATTATTACAGATGAAACAAAATGCACAGAATAGACACATATAAAGGGTAATGGAAATTGAGGATGTAAATATAAGAAGAATAAACATCAAAATTGAAAATGGATGGAAGGATAAATAATAGAATTGAAAGGATTTAGATATAACAGTTGAAATTGAAGAAGCTTCATTGATTCCATTACTTTTTATTATTAAGCATTGGATATTGGGATAATTTTTTAAATTGTTGGGGTTTTATGATTTTTTTCTCTCACATCAATGTCTTGCTGGCCCAGACAATGCCAGTCACCATTATAAGGGCCGACAAACTGCATCTACTTTTACCATTGGATTAATTTCAATTCATGATATAAGAAATGTTTTTTTTTTTTTTTTAAAAATGAAACCTTACTTGGGTATCAAACTTGATAATCTGTCATCTCAGGTGCCAATCAAATAGCCTAAGTACTTGATTACATTGAAGACTGTTTTGAAAGGCATTAATTGTCATAATAATAATATGGTTCTTGATTTCCTCCATTTTAAAACTTTCTTAAAATTATCATGAATCGAAAACGCTGTCTCATTTCATCAAATTTGTTCTCAGTTGCTTTTGAGAAATTGAATATCAATTTTTCCAGGAACAAATTTCCTCAATTGCAAATTGATGATTTCAAGATAAATCGGATAGCTCCATTTCTTCTTCTTCAACTACAACTTATTCCCACTTACATGTGGGGTTGCTGTCGACACAAGCAGCGCTTGTGTAATTCCGAAGAGAAGTTTTGGCCGGGGTTATTACGTCCGGATGCCTGTCCTCACGCCAACCTCATTTTACAGGGGAGAACCCAAATACCACAGACGAAGAAAGAAGAGACAGGCAAAGACTCAGACAAAGACATGAAAGAAAGCAAACTTCCACACCAATGCCAGGAGTCGAACCTAGATTCTGATGCAACAGCCCCGTGAGAGACTGAGCTCACTAGCTCTACTATTACTGTTAATTATTCTAGCTCTACTAATATGTAAAATAAGCTGCGCCATAGTTTAATGTGTCTTGCTATCACAGTGGATCATCTTAATTAGAATTTGATAATCAAATACCAGTGTTAAATTAAAAGAAAAAAAAGGAAGGAGGAAGGCAGCAGCCAACAGAACTAAATGGAAGTTGGAGGGCTGGTCCGATGCTAGCCTGCCATAATTCATTTAGAAGAGAATGAAAAAAAAAAGGGTGAATGTGTGTGTGTGTGTGTAAGGGGGGGAAGGCATTTTATTTCCTAAGGAAATATAATAATCATGAATATAATATTTAAGAATTATGCAGATTGATGATTTTGCATATAAATTAAGACTGTGGTAACAAGAATAGTGTAAAAACACAGTGATTAAATCTATTTGAATTATCAGGTTTATTATCTTTTCATGCTACCTTATGACCAACTGCATTTTTTTATATGAGAATAAACGTGATGCTGTTAGTTACAATTATCCTAAGTTATTTTATTACTTTCAAATTCATCCTTTCACTACCAAATCAGAATATTTACATCATTTGAAGGTTTCTACATCAAAATCAGTTCCAAAATGTTCAAACTCCATTGGCTGGCTACTTTTATTTCGTACAAAAAAATCTATATTTTCGAAAAACATTCCTATGTCTTCTAAAATTCTGTAAGATGAAACATTTTGTTGTTTATTGTTTAAGTGCATAATAACACCAATGTATATCGTGTTATCCATTATGCCTTATGCAGGAATGTTTTCTAGTGTTTAACTGTCTGTTTATTAGGTCTGAATATGTGTTTCATTGTTTTCTTTAAATTGTCTTAACTGTTACTCCTTAATTGACTGACATAAAAATGGTTTATTATAAATGTAATTGAAAAGAATTAATAAATGAACTCAAAACCCTAATTGTTATAATAATGAATAATGTCTTCCTAATGATTATATGTATAAACTGTATTAATAATGTGATAAACTGTACTTGTAAGTGCAAAATGTAACCAGACCAGATGGTTTTTTTGGTTCGTAATAATCTCCTTCTGAGATCTGCTTCACTAAACGCCGGAAATTGCTTCCATCAAATGGCATGGCTCCATACACCAATGTGTACAGCAACACTCCCAAACTCCAGCAGTCAACCTGTACAATGGATAGAATAGGAAAGAATAAGTATAACTGGCCCGTACAGAAATCAGAAAAAAAAAAGAGAAGTAATATTTTTAATTACTAACTATATGTTTAAATTATAAAAAATAAAAAAAAATAAAATAAAATTTATAATACAGTACTGGACAAAACAAACAGTTAACAACCTTCCACAGCAGCATGCAATAATACGGCACATCTGAATGTCACAGTTTATTGGAATAAAAAGTGTGTAGTAACTGGTACTAGGTTTCGAATCAATCAAGGCAATAATGGTTGTGAGCACAGAACAAAAGTCGAATGTTACTACCGTTCGTACAGTCTAGGAGAAAAGATGGAACTGAAGGAGAGATTTCAGCTTGTTTCTTAGTGTCATCCAAAAATTCCCACAGAGAGATAGTGTACTGACAAAGAGTAAAGGGTAGCTGTGTAGGCAATTTCTTCACGGAAACTTTCCTGGTCATGTCATCTCAAGTTAGAAAATTTGCAGGAACAGTAACTAATATTTAATTCTATTTACTGCTCCCACTCCTGGTTTCTGTCTTTCATTACTGTTTGTTTTGCCCAATATTGTACTACAGTAAAACCTCGTTAAGTCGTCACCCGGATAAGTCGTCACTCCGTTTAAGTCGTCGTTTTCCTTTGGTCCCGACAAGGTCTCATAGACAATAATGTAAAATAACCCTCTTTTACTCGTCACCAAATGTAATTTTACTCCGGATAACTCGTCATCCTCAAAACTGGCGAAAAGCATCTTTATTCTCAATTTTGCCTGCTATCTTTTCAGCCCTGCCCCTTCACTCTAAGAAAGCCTAGCCTTTACAGGGAATTTTCACATGGGAAATTACACACTTCTCGCTGCAACTCTTGTCAAGTGTAAACGTTTTTCTTGACCGCTACTGAGTGTGATTTCATTTCATAGCAAAAAGCTTCGCTGTAAGGGCTATTTTTTATCTTGCAATTTTGTGATTTGATTACATTTGTAACATGTCAGGGAAACGAAAACTTACCTCGTTATGTTTTAAAGAAGAAAAATAAAAGACTTAATTGCACTTTTTGAAAAATCAAATTTTTCGAAAACAGCTTTTGCCAAAGAGCATCATATTCCCAGGACTACATTAAACGATATTCTTTCATCGAAACAAGTAATTGAAGAAGCTGACTGCAAAGATAAAAGAAAGAGAATGAGGAAATCGAAGTTTAACGAGATCGAGAAGGTTTTAGTTCGATGGCTAAAACATTCCACATTGCAAAATGTGCCGATTTCTGCCGTGATTCTCAAAGAAAAAATCATAGAAATTGCTAAGGAGTTGAACATGGAAGATTTCGGCGGCAGCAATGATTAGCTGGAACGTTTCAAAGACAGACATTGCCTTTCTTTTAAAACGATTTGCGAAGAAGCTGCAGCTGTTGATGGTGATGCTATAAAAGACTGGAAGAACAGTGTTCTCAAAGACATTTTATCTAGGTTTGATGCATCAAATATTTTTAATCTGGATGAAACCGGCTTATTTTACCGTCTTTTGCCTGATAAAACTCTGTCATTTAAGGGTGATAGTGCACTTCTGGAAAAGCAAGCAAACAACGCCTGATACTTCTGCTTGGAGCTAATATGAGTGGAAATGAGAAACTTAAACCACTTGTGACAGGCAAAAGTAAAAGCCAGGCTGCTTTAAAAACGTTAGATCCCTGCCAGTTGAATATGAAGCAAATTCAAATGCATGGATGACTACAACGATTTGGGAACAACATATTCGTAAACTGGATTCTCAGTTTTCACGTCAGAAAAGAAATGTTGCCATCATTGTCGATAACTTTAACGCCCACAATTATTTATTTCCAGTAATCAGCACCTTCATCAATCAACACTGTTGGATTATTTTTGAGCCAGTAAAAGAAAATAAAATGTGGTAAGTACAAAGTGTTTTTTTTTTATTTTATTTTATTTTCCACTCATTCATTTGCATGTATTGATTTCTGAAAATCTTGTTTTTCTCACCGAATCCTACAGCAATTCCTGAAAATATTGTAGTTCAGTGGTTTTTTTCTTTCAAAAATTTCCACTCCGCCTAAGTCGTCAAAAATGTTTGGTCCCTTGAGTGCCGACTTAAATTTATGGACTATTACACCAGACTTGGAGCACCAGCAATAACAACAGCTGAATTACAAAAGACAGCCATCATTGGCACTGCGAACATTTTACGTCAATACCTTAGCAACACTTAGGCCCCTGGTTATGGCCCGTCTTGCTGAAGAAAATGCTAGTGATAAACGTGATTTTTTTGTGTTTGTTTGGGTGAACGTTTATACTGTGTAACTTTTTTATAGAGAGTAAAATTTGTTATATACACTCATGGACAAAAAAATTAGCGCACCAAGAAGGAGTCGTCAAAATGAAACGAAAATTTACATACGTAATGACTACTTTGATATAAGTAAATGATTAGAAAATCAAAGAAAAAGGATAATTTATTTCAGAGAAAAAGGCAAAAGAACGGAGGAGTTAATACTCCGTTGGACCCCCTCTAGCGCGAATGCACTATGCGATACGATCGGGCATTGAGTCATACAAGTTCTTTATGATGTCTTGAGACATTTCGTTCCATATTTGCTGTAACCTTGCCTCTAGTTCGTTCAAACTCGTGGGATGCCCAACTCGTCGTCCCAAATGATCCCAGATATGCTCGATTGGAGACAAATCTGGGGATCGGGCAGGCCAAGGAAGGGTAGTAACAGTACGGAGACAGTCTTGTGACACCCTTGCCGTATGAGGCCGAGCATTGTCTTGTTGAAAAATGGCTCCTGGGAGCCGTTGCATGAGTGGCAACACATGTGGTTGCAGGATTTCATGAACATACCGCTGGGCTGTCATGGTGCCACGGAACAATACTAGGGGTGACCGTGTATTGTAGGCAATGGCACCCCATACCATCACACCAGCTGTGGGAGCGGTGTGTCGCTGTACAGCAAAGGCAGGATTGAAGCGTTCACCACGGGCTCTCCACACATGAACACGATTGTCATCACTGCCGAGATTGAATCTGGATTCGTCGCTAAAGACGACCTGGTTCCATTCCACTGCAGTCCAGTTTCCTCGTGCGCGGCAAAACTCCAAACGGAGGCGTCGATGGGTGGGCGTCAAGGGCAGCACACGTAATGGGCGCCGCGATACCAACTGTCCTTCAGCCAGGCGCCTTCGTATGGTTCGAGAAGACACAGCGGCCCCTAGTGAAGGTGCTACCTGTGCCTGGATGGCGGCCAATGAAGCAGTTGGTTGTACGCGTGCATTTCTGACTATGTGGCGGTCTTCTCGACGACTGGTCTGTCGAGGGCGTCCTGAGCCTGGTCTTTGTGTACTTGACATCTCTCGGGTCCACTGGTCCCAACACCTCCTCACAACACAATCAGAGCGGCCTAAATGACGAGCTACTCGCCTAACTGACAACCCAGCTTCCATCATCCCGACGATTCTCCCTCTCTCAAACTGCGACAACTGCGTATACTGTCTTCGAACACGGCGTAATGGCATGTCTACCTCAGCTCTTCTTTTGTAAATGATTCAGCACACTCAAAGAAGCTTTGGTTACCTGTTTTATACTCCACAGAGTACGATGTTCAACGCCCTCTACCGGCTATACGTAATGCGCAATCACGCTGCATTTCTAATCATTTGCATATCTCCCCGACATGTACCTTCATTGCAAGTTTCGTTACGATCCCGCAATTATTTCTTGGTGCGCTAATTTTTTTGTCCATGAGTATATATATATATATATAAAACTGCTTAGGAGCTAGTTTTTTTTAAAAAAGGTTTGTTATACAGATATGCATTTCTGATTTTTTATCCTATATAACCTTAAAATGAAACCTTAGCCAATGAAAAGTATAGATTCTTAATAATAATAATAATAATAATAATAAAACCATACATCACATCAGACATGTCATCGCACTTGTTGATAAGGTCAACAAACAGACCTATCTCATTGATATTGCAGTGCTTATCAGCAAGAACATGCAGAAAACTCACGCAAACAAGATAAAGTAAATATACAGACATAGCACACGAACTCCAGAAGCAGTGGAGGCAGGACCAGGTATGTGTTGTATCTATCGTCCTGTCTGCCACTGGTGCCTCACACATTGCACCACGGCCTCAGCATACTAGGACTTCACAAAAACACTTATGCACAACTCCAGAAGGCTGTGATACTCAACACTACACGCATAGTTAGGAAATTTATGGATACAACCACACATCCCTAATCATTCTTGCACATGTCTTTACACTTGGCAATATGTACTTTGGTCCTTGACCCGCCATATTGTCTTTGCTGGGGAAACCCGTGGTTTGAGGCTTTTACAGGATAATAATAATAATATGTTGCTGAATTATTGACAACTCTTCATTCTACTGTGACTTAGAGATGAGATGTTCCTAGACAATTCCCACCTTGTGTTTGTTTGCATACCAGGAGAAAATTGCACATTGTCTTCTATTTTTATAAACCAAAATATTTTTAGTATATTTGTAGTGCATCATTTTATGTTTGTAATACTCATAAAATAAAAGAACTATGTTACAGATAATTGAGAGTGTACAAAGCAATAAAAAACAATCAATTCAGAAATCAATAAATTTTTTTTAAAATCTTAAAGCTTTACTGTTCTGATGCCGAAATTACATTCTAAGTAAGTATGAGATGTAAGTTGATGCATAGTTTCTAAATTTGAGTTCTTTATCTCCGTTGTCGTGGTACAAATAACAAACATTATTATTATGAAATCTTTAGAAATTAAAACTATTCTTGAGATTTTCACAAATTTCTAATTGAAAGTGTAAACAAAGTTAAAGTAATCAATTACCTCTGGGCCATAGTAAGGAGTGCCTTTTACAATTTCTGGTGATGCATAGAGTGGACTGCCACAAAAGGTTGTCAGCATACGCTTTTCATCAAAGACATTGGACAAACCAAAATCGGCTATCTGTCAAGAAAACAAAACAATTAAAACTATTAATAAAGAAATAGTAATGACCACAAAAATAAATAGAAATCAAGAGCTTAAGTAATTTATACTTGGCATCTCCACAGTTGTATTAAGCTCTGAGAAAGTTTGGGGCAGAAATACAAAGTAAAATTAACATAAGACACATAAAGTATGTAGTAAGAAAATTTACAAGCAAACTAAACCTAATTCAGTTATGTTTTTTGGTTGTGGGAGGAATAGAACCGCTGAACAAATCTGTCAGGTTTTGAGAGCAATTTTAGTGGGTGGGTCACGAAATGATTAGTAAAATCATCTACAACTGTTCAAAGAAGGATGCAACCCTACCATTTACATCCTTAGACTTTAGGGTTGGATAAGGAAAATGATACACTTATATTATTTTAATACGTACTGTAAAATTTTAGTCAAACTAATTTCATTTAAGCTACTTTTTTTCATATTTAATTTCCTAGTCATTTCATTAACTTCTGTAGCATGAAGATATTTAATGACATCTGGCAATTACATTTTACAAGTGAAATTGTCAGATTGATTTCATAATCTCTAAACATTTTTTCCTCTTTCTCCTCTTTTAATATTTACATAATATCAATTGTAAAAAAAGATTAATTGACTGGAGGAGTTAACACTTGAAAGTATTATGCTAGTTTATAGAATTAAAATGAATGTTTGGCAGATTAAATGAACCAACAATACATTTATCTGAATGACAGTTTTTAATGTAAAATTGTAAATTATATTAAAACAGAAAAAGTTACAAACCATTTTCTAATATCGTACAAATTATTTAATTTTATTTTATTTACACATCACTGATGAAATCAGCTGCATTGAAGCAACTGATGAAAACCACAGGATTGGAGTTTGTATTATATAAACTTGTGTGTTGTGGTACGGTACAAAACTCAGTGGATCATATTTCTACCATAATATTATATTTAATATAATGAAATACAGTAAAAAAAAACAAAAAAAAACAGAAAGTCAAATGTAACAACAATGCGGTTTTCCTGGTATTAAACCTAGGTCCTGTGGTTTCCATCAGCTGTTTCAAATGCAATTGATTTTTTTCACTGGCTTCTAAATAAAACAAAATAATTTTTAAGACATTATAAAATTAGTTTTATTTGAAAAACTTGGAAGTCTTTCAAAGTCCTTCCCTATTTTAATATACAGTATACTCTCGATATCTCGAAAACCTTGATATGTCGCAAAATTATTTTTCCCCTTGATATTACATATTCATCTAATGTTAATTTTAATTCTTATGTCGAAGAGTTTTCACTCAAAACCTTGTTAAGTCGAATATTTTTCAAAGTAAAAAATGAATTTCTCAGGAAAAATTGCCGTTCAGTTATGTTGAAGCAAATAGAGGTATTTTTAAAGAAATTCTAGCAATGTAAGTTCATTGTATTTTACTAATTCTTTTCAATTTAATGTAATTATTTTCGACTACTTTTAAAAATTAAAATTATCATTGCTGTATTTAGACTTATTGTTAACTATCATTACATATTTATACTTATTCTCATCCATCAAGACTCTAATTTTTAGAATCTTATTCCGTATCTTGTGTTTTTATGTGAATTTTTATGTTTTGGTTATGACCTTGTTATCTCCAAAACTCGCTATCTCGAATTTTTTTTAGCGTCCCTTCGACTTCGAGATATCGAGAGTATACTGTAGTAAATAAAAATGAAATTATAAACTACCAATCAAATACATATGCAAATTATTTATTTTAAAGCTGCCTATACGTATTAGTTGATATACAATGTGGCCATAATTAAAGAAGAGACATTCAGAGCCTTTCAGATTGAAAAATGTAGTGTAAGAAATTCAACCAAACTTAGTGTAAGAACTTTCTGGAACACGGGGTTTTGATTTATAAAAAAAAAATAAAAAATTTTGTCACCAGCAGACACTTGAGGCTAGAAGTATGTGAAATTTGCATAATCTTACTGTTGGTGAATATAAGGAAGATGGAAACGATTTGCATCTTTCTGGTAAGACTGAAGTGCTATGATTCTCACCTTACATGAACATGCGTGCTATTCAAGTTTTACTATCGAGAATGCCAGCAGTTGAAGCAGAAGAGAAAAGGTCCAATGACAAATCTTAGAAAAAAAGATTTTCTGATAGAAAAAAAAACAAAAAACGGATCTTTAGCATTGAGGCCAGAATGAGGGTGCAAATCAATTATTTCTCAACAAGTTGAAGAAGTCATGGAACACGGAATGAAAAATGCACAAGGGTCCAGCAGTGCTTGGGGAACATTAATGTAACTGGAATCACCATACTCAACTGTGCAAAAAATCCTACATCAAATGCTGAAGTTTTTCCCCTACAAGATCACCTAAACTCAAGATTTGTTGTTATGGTGATGTGGAAACCAGACTGCAGTTTGTCCAGACATTCTTAGCTCAATGGAGGCACATTTTCATCTGAATGGTAGTAATAATACACACAACTGCCACATTTGGGCTGCAAATAAGCCTCATGTGTTCCATCAGACCCCTTTACGTACGGTAACTGAAATGCAGTGTGAAAAGCCATTGTTTATCGTAGGTCTGTACTTTTTCAAAAAAGCTCACAGGACAAACCAGTGACTTATACCCATTGCTGGTAGGTATCGAGAAATGCTGCTCAACTTTGTTGTTTTACAACTGCAGTAGCAAAGATGCATTAAGTCAACCATTCAGGATAGAGCACCATCAAATGTTATGACAACAATTCACAGAAAATAGTGTGATAACTCGTGCCATCTTATTTGCCTGATCTCACCTCCTGTGACTTTTGTTGTGGTACCATCTCAAAAGCCTGATGTATCAAGAACATGTTTGTGATCTGGCAACCTGAAAGATAGAGTAACACAGCACGTGAGGCAAATCAATGCAGATCTGTCGCATTCCGCTGTAGAAAGCTCATTCATCATTCACAGCTCTTAAACATTTGAATGGAAGACATATTGAACCACATCTGTAACTTATATGAACACAGAAATTGATTTGTAGTGTCTCTTCTGGTCATTTCTCTTTCAATAATCCCAAATCAAGTTCTTCTAGTATCAAGTGTCCCCTAGTGGCAAAAATTCTGTACTATGTTTTTTTATAAATCGAAACTTCATGTTCCAGAGAGCATTTACACCAAGCGTGGTTGAATTTTGTCCACTACATTTATTGATGTAAGGCTCTGAACACCTACTGTATAATTATGGTCACCTTGTATAAGAGTTCTTTTTCGAAGTCTGTGATTTTTTTTAAACTTTAGTAATTTGCGTACATTTCAAAGATCTTAAAAATCTTTTCCTCTTCCTCTCTAGAATTCGTTAATAATCTTACATTTAATATCCATATAACATACTCTTACTAACAATCTATCAATATAACAATCTTACCAATAGTTAAACTTTTAGCATAATCTTACAAACAGTCAAATGTATAGTAATATATAACAACTCATCAATTTGACGTAATCTTAGTAACAACTAAATCTTTAGTAATTAAACCTTTTTCTTTTTTTTTATATATATATTTTAATGAAATGCTCTTAGGTCTCACTCACTTTAAAAATTTGTTTTTTTCTTACATGGCATTAATTTTATTATACATGATTCAATCATTAGTCTGTCCTTTTCTTCTTATATTTGAAAAAGAATATCACTATAGGGTCAGCATTATGTCCTATATCCTTACAGTGGTCAGCCCAATCAGATATATTATATCTATCATTTTTAAAAGCACTGATATTGACATAAAATTTTAAATTCACAAAATGCATGTTTTTAAGTGACTATCATATTCAAAGCAACTGGGAGGATAACAACAACAACAATATATGCTGCTATTTAATGATTGCAATTATTCTGTTCAACAATACTACTTCTTTGTATCTTGATGGAAATTTTTTCCAGTTGATTAGAAAGAGAAATATGGAACTGCTTACAATGATCTGGGATCATCTGATACGATGTATACAGACAGGGTAAGAGAGAAATCTGCTGGTGCAAGGCATTACTGCACAGAGCTATTTTTAATTTTGTGGAGTAAGAACTGAAGTGAGAAGGGAAAGGTGGAATTTGTTTCAAAGCAGTAATGTCATGTGCACAGTCCTGAGTAAGTTACCAAAATAATTAAAAATAAAATCTAAGAAACTGTCAGATTGAAACAATCGCATTTTTTAAATAAAATTCTTTTTGAGAAAAATAAAGAAACATATCATGCTTTATGCTTTTTTTTTTTAATGTGTAATACAGGTAACAATATTGTTATCAAAATCAGTATCTTAACACATATACAGTACAACAGAAAATAAATTGTTGAGAGGATGTTGTTAATATATTCAGTATTGGGATAAAGGGGTACAATTGTTTATATTACTTTCAATACTACTTCAACAGTTCATTAAATTTACATTTAAGGAACAATACAAATAAGCTTTTTAATGACATATGCTAAAAAATATTATTCTCAAGAAATAATAGTTACAAGAATTTAAATTGATTTCTGAAAGAATTGATAACTTATATACTCTTTCACAAAAAAAAAAAAATCGATGCATCCTGGAAAAATAATCCAATAGTAATGAAACTTCACATGCAAAAACTTTTGATCGAATGTGCAAATGATGAAAATTCACACCCACTGAATGAATAGCCGGAGCTACAGCGCATTGGAACTGAGCATCGTGATGGTGTACGTAAAGAGCGAATCTCGCTTTCAGGAATAAACTTCCAGTGGATTTTGATTGCGTTTTCCTATCCTGAAGGTAACTCCGGCGAATTTGCGGCCATTACAACGGAGTTTCAAAGAAGACGTGCCATTGGACTACCTGAGGCTGAATGGACAAACAGATGAATCGCATGGTATTTGGGTTGAAGCGATGCGGCAATTAGACGATGCTGGCAGGAATGGGTCCTGAAAGGCAGATTTCAGCAACAAGAGGGAGTGGATGGTCTAGGGAGACAACAGAATGGGAAGACAGAGCGATTGTCAGAGCAGCTGTTACAGAACCAGATTCGTCACTAGCAATCATCCAACGTGTGACCAATACTGAAGTGACCACCCGGACCATTAGTAGAAGGCTACAAGAGCAGAATCTACACTCGCGGAACCCATTACACCATCTACCTCTGACCAGCAAGCACCGTCAAGAGAGATTGCAGTGGTGCCAGGCACGATCAATGTGGAATTATGCTGATTAGAGATAAATTGTCTTGATGAGTCCCATTCTGAATTGATCCCCGACGACCAATGCAGATGTGTCTGGAGATGGCTCGGACATCATCAGGATCCCTTTTTTTTTTCAATGCCCGGGATCTTAGAGCTTTTGCCATTAGCCTCAATAAGGGGTGAGAATTGTGAGCATTAGGCCGTTGCCCAGGGTATGCCATAGGAGGCAGCTCACTTTACACCCACAGAAACGGACGAAACACAGAAGTTACATCCATGCCAACACCGGGACTCAAACCCAGGTTCTGACACATCTGTCTCATGGCAGAACACCGTCTAGACCACTAGACTGTGCCGGAACAGCATGTCAGGATCCTACTCTTACTGTCGCATGCCACAAGGCCCGATAACAGGGAGTTATGGTCTGGAGAATCATTTCGTTCGGTAGCTGGACTCCATGGCACCTTCACAGCACAGAGGTACTTTGCCAAAATTCTACGACCCATTGTGTTGCTGTTCCTTTCGTCCAAGTCTGAGAATCAAACCAAGCTCAAATGAAAGTATATCACATAGAACCTAAGTGTGCCAAATCTGAGTCCCTGGTTCTAAGCTGTTGTAGATATGGGGTCACAAAGGAAAACAATTGAAAGTCGATGTAATTCCAAACCAACTGCAATATAGTTACAAGAGATGACACTTATGTAACAGTATGATGGAGTAATCACAATAGAAAGGTTACCACTTGTTCACAGTGGGCACAAGTCATAAATGCACAGGTGGTACAAGGATGGTCCGATGTGACACAGTACTATCCACAGAGTCAAAGCAATACTGAACCAGAAAGGAGCGTGGAAAGAAGCAGGTTCATCGTTAAGTTACCCGGCTATAGAGAATGCTTACTTGATCATATTTCTGAATCATTGTGCAGCAAATTGGAAGTGTGCAAGAGACTTCAACTTGCTGAAGTTAGTCCTCGTCCAGATGTCATAGGCAGAAGCAAGAATTAGTGCCATGTCCATGATATGCTTGATAAAATTTTTATGACTTGTGCCCACTGCAAATAACCTTTCTGTATGATCACTCCATCATACAGTTACATATGTGTCATCTCTTGTAACTAAATTGCAGTTGGTTTGGAATTAGATCGATTTTCAATTGTTTTACTATGGTATCTTTGTGACCCCATATCTTTAGAATGCCTTAGAACCCTGGACTCAGATTTGGTACACTTATGTTCTCTGTGATACACTTTCATTTGAGCTTGGTTTAATTCCCAGGCTCCACTTTCATGTATGGTTCCTTCCCTTATCAGTCAAATTACCTCCACGCCTTAGTAGTCACTTTCTTTGATCGAATTAATTTCAAATGATGAATTATTGATGAAAAAGAACATCTGTGATTGGGTGGAATGTTAAGAAGGTAAACCCTGAAACTGATTGATCAGAGTAATCAAAGAGTTCTTTTTTTTGCTGATGCCTGGGATCTTAATATTTACACTATTGGTCTCAACAAGGGATGAGCAATGTGAGCATTTAGCCGACGAAACGTTGCCCAGGGTATGCCATTGGAGGCAGCTCATACTATACCTGCAGAAATGGACGAAACACAGAAGGAGAAAGTAACATCTATGCCAACAACAGGATTCAAACCCAGGTTCCGACACATCAGTCTCATAACCGCTGTCTAGACAGCTTAGCCATGCCGAAACGGCAGTAATCAAAGAGTAAATTTGTTTTAATTGAACTAGCTGAATCTTGCAGGGAAGCTAATTCATAAAATGAAAGCACTGTGTAGGCCTCATTTCACAGCCTTTACCAATCTGAATTGTTCTTTGTATTCACGGCTGACAAACTCAAAAGATTTTTTGTCAATTAATAAAATTTGGTGTGGGGATATTAAATGATGATAGATTATTATGCACGTAACAGATTCAAAAGCAAGCTCTATTGGAAACTTGTATATATAAAATTATGGTCTCTTGCAAAGTAGTTGAGGTAAAATGGTATAAGAGGACGATGTGAGTGAGTTTATTTCTTATATATAATCTAGATTATAAGATATCTACAAAATAAATATTCCACTTATATGCAAGCAAAGGTAAATGTCTGCTTTTATAAACAGTAAAATTATCATAAATCTGTTGGAATCTTTAAATAGGCTATCTTTTAAGGGTTTCAAATACTGGAGTGCATATTCCTTAAATCATCATTAGACTTTGATCTGTATGCAGTTATAATGAAAAAAAATCAATAATCATTCCATTTTAATAAGATGTTCTTAATATTTCCAGTAGGCCCGGTAGCCGAGTGGGTAAGGGTGCTTGGCTGCGGGTTGGAGGTGGGGGGTTTTTCCATGCTCCATTCTCCTACAAACAGGTCCTAGGGTCTACACAACCCTCTATTGACTGGGTAATGGTTTTCTTTCCTGGTTTAAAGGCAGGTGAGCATTGGACTGACCATCTGATCTCAACTTAGTCTCATTGGTCACAGAACGCTGGGAGCCTTATCTCCCGCCACCCAAGGACCACTTAGGCCTGTAGTGAGACACTAACTTAATATTTATATAAAAAGATATATTCAGTGCAGCAAAACTTAATTATTTATGTATCAAAAATTTCTGTGGATTATTACACAACTGTAATAAGCAGTCAAACAGCATTCATTCATAGTTTTAAGATTGTTTTCTCTCCTATTTAATTAAGGAAAAAAAGTTTCTCAGATTCCATGTTAAACACAGTTCATGTCTTGTTGATTCAATAATTAAAATTTTAATGTGTATGTGTTGTTTTTTTTTTATTTCTTTTTTTTTATAACAGAATATCATTCACATTGTAATACGATAGTAAAACAACATAAAACACTTTAGGCATTTAAAACATTCCTAAACATTTATGAAGTTTTAAAAAAATAAGTTCGATTACCTTTGCATTTCCTTGTTGGTCCAATAATATATTCTCTAATTTTAGGTCCCTGTGGCAAATTTTATTCTGAAATTTTAATAAAAAAAGGATATTAACTGAAAGATAATATTCCAGTTTGATTAAAATATATATTTAATTTTTAACAATAATAAAATGAAACTTTCTTTAATTAATCCTCTCAGATTTTAAATTTCTGCTGCACTTGTGAGTATTTTACTCTCATTTATCTAATACTAAGAGTTAAAAGAATTTAAGGAAGCATTTTTTTTTTTAATTGTCACTTGTCGTCATTGGTCACATTCTTCTCAGTCCATGAGTAAGTCATTTTTAAAGAATTAAATACAATTATATAAAAGCACACATATTCTGATAAAATAATATATCCATTAAAAGGTAGCAAGCATTTGAAATTTAACTTTGAATATATACTACTGGAGAGAGAGTGATTTTACTGTCACTGCAGAGAAAAGTTACATTACGAATTAGCATTGAGTAAATCCAACCTTAGCAGTATTGTAAGCAGATACCCACTGAGACATAGATTCGTAGAGATTCTTATTATATCACAGTCATTTTACAATTACTCTTGTAGCATAAGACATTCTGAGCAAAGATGTGACACTCACATTCAATAAAGTTCCATACATATATAATTGGGAATAAATTTGGTGATTTTGCAAGCCATGGAAGTGTTGAATTCTCAGGAATTCATAAAAGATATGGGTAATATGCCGGTAGACATAATTCTACTGAAAAACGACCTCTGGAAGGTGTGACATTATAGGGAATATGATGGATTGCAATATTTTGTCAACATATTCCCAGAGGAGACTTGGCTGTCACGTAAGATGCTGAACCTTACCACGACACCACTTGTTCTGGGGTATGCCATTCAATAGTAGTGTATGAACTAGTACGTCATTGCTTGCTCTGTCTTAACACACACATATTTGGAAGTCATCCTTTCCAACACAAAAGTGGTACTCATCACTCAACCTAATAAGATGCCATTTGGAGGCTGTCAACGATGTTGAGGCAGGACCTTACTCTAAAAAGAACAACAGTGATAGGCAGACAAAGGAAGATGTCTTAAGGATGATTGGATTGCGGACCTGCTTCTGCAGGTCAATAAGCAATGGTGCTGGATAATGCCAGCTGGATTTATTGATGAACTACTTCTGTGAGTTGGGGGAAAGAGATACTATTAGAGCTGTTCAAATTTGGAGAATAATCTTATGATCCTGTCTTGCAGCTGTTTGCTTAGTCTGACCAAAGCCTTTTCAACGAGCTTAGTTGTGGCATTATGCTGGCTGAACACGTGTCAATTTTCTTCAGTATTGATGGTCAATTTTATTGATATCAACCGTTTCCATCAATAAAAATGATCAATATTGACCATTTCAAGAAAATTGATATTGATACCAAAAAAGGATCAACTTCAGTTGACGAGAAGTATTGATGGTGCGCGAGCGAATCACATGAACGGATGAAATCACGTGACAACGGTGACATACAAACATGGCGCCTCTTTGAAGACAGGAAACGCACTGAGCATTTTTTTTGAGAAAGAAGGCGTAATCAGCAAAATGGGTCGGCCAAAAAAAGATAATCCGAACAACAACATTTGGTCAATTGATCATGAAAGACTCCTCACTGATTTCTACAGAGGTAAGGCGTTTAACGAAGCGCCGTTAAACATCAATAATCAGGTCAATATTCCAGTAGAAAAAACTGTGTGTTCGCGCATGATATCAACTGTCAATATCAATTTTAATCATATCGACCGTCAATAATGAAAAATATTGAAAGGTGTTCGGCCAGCATTACACAAGCACTGCTCACTGTCTAACAAAGCAGTCAACATATAATTAAATTTGGGTGACCGTCTCACTTCTTGTAAGTCCAATGATATGACATCTCTCAGTTTACTCAGTTGTTGATAATTCAAGTTTGGTGTTGACGCATTCAGAACATTCTCTGAAGTCATTGTCACTAGTAATCAGCCATAATGTTTGTAGCTTTGACAGCCCTTATTCACTGCACAACTCATGGCAATGTTACGGATCATCAAAATATCCAAGTAATTTGAATGATACATATCTTAAAGTTTAAGTACGAAGTGCGTATCGAGAAAAGTAGTTATGTTTAATAAAATAAAAAAAATTATTGCAGAAAGTCAAATCATTTTTCTCTTATACCATTGTAACACAAAATTGTAATCAAGATAAAAGTTCTATTTCACAACACGCCAATGAAATATTTAAATTTTCAATCTGCAATTTGATAAAAAGTTAAAAAGGTTTGTTGGTTTTGGATTTGTAATGCAGTAAAATTAAATGCAATCTCTTCTATTTGAATAAAAGTATTCAGAAAAACCTATCATTACGCATTTCAGTATGAAATTTTTGTTACCTTATGGCAATAATAAACAGCTGATACTATCTGTCGGAAAAGCCGCCTTGCTTCACATTCTCCCAGAACTTTCTTATAACTGAGGTAATCGTAGAGTTCTCCGCCATTTGCATACTCCATAACAAGAACAATCTTTTCTTTATTTTCAAACACTAAAAAAAAATGTAAATAAAAAAAACATTCTAAATTAATTTTAAAAAAAAGACCATTAAAACACCATTATTAACATTTTGATATTCTACCATTACATAGCAGTCAGCCATTATTCTTCATTTTAAAAAGATTTATAGAAAAAAAATTTAGAAATCCAAATTCATGCAAATTAAGTCACTCAAGTTGAATTTTCTTTTCAAAAGTATAGTTGAAAATTATCAGTAATGGTAGAAAAAAATAAGATTGTATGTCGTATACTTATAAAAAGATAGATTATACAAAAAGTTATTTTTGAATTTTTAGCTAAAAATGAAAATCCTAAACTCTTTCTTTTAGCACATTTTGAAAACAGCTGCCATTACAATTTTTTTATCTAAAAATAATGGAGTAGTATTCAGTTATTTTTGCTGGAACATCTGCAAATCAGGAAATAAACATTTTGAAATAAAAATATGTAAATATGAGGAAGTATGTATATATATATATTCACGCAGTTCCTGAAGATTTGATGGAGGTGTAGGCCTTGAGCAAGCAGCCCGTTCCAGCTCATCCCACAAATTTTCAATCGGGCTGAGATCCGGGGACTGAGCAGGCCACTGCAGCAAGGAAAAGTCAATGTCATGTTCCTCAAACCATCTCACAGTGATGCGGACTTTGTGCACCGGCACATTATCCTGCTGGAAGTAGCCATCTGCATGAGGATAAACTGTTAACATGTATGGTTGTACTTGGTCAGCTACAATGTTTAGGTATGCTCTAGCATCCTGACGTGCATCCAGAGGTATCAATGGACCCAACGTGTGCCAGGAAAACATCCTCCACACCATGACATTGCCCCCACAGGCTTGAAGAGTTGTTGTGAGACACAGTATTTGTGCGCACAGAAGGGATGTACCAAATAAAGTGGCCGAAGAGTATATATATATTTAAATTTTAAAATTATATTGAATTTGATGATGAAATATATTCCCAAATCAAAGGTATTGGAATGGGGGTAAATTATAGTAGCATTCTTGCTAATTTATTTTTATTGGCTTACGAATATCAATTTTGTATTAATTCCCCTTTCCAATTTAAAATTTATAGATACAGTAAAACCCCGTTATTACGCTCGTCAAGGGACCATGACCTACAAGCGTAATAAACGGGATAGCGCTATAGACGGGGAATGATTTATGAGATGGGGAAACATTTAGACACCATTTTACAGGAAAGATACTTGATTCTGCAATAGATATAGTGCAAATGTGAGCTTATTTGCTATTAAAAAAAATCTTTGATTGTGGTTTGCCGTGTGTATGTGTGTGCTACTGTTATGAATTATGACATTTTCAATGCGGTTCAAGTAACTATTAACATCAATTGATACACCACCAGGAGCAATACTAATATATTTTTGGAGCAGATTTAGTGCACTGCCCGCTATTTCACGCGCCTTTTCTTGAATGATGGGCCACTTAATGGCACTGATGCATCACGGGACTGATGAATCCATTCAATTAGAATTTCCTCGGCATCTTAATATTTTCCACACTTTACTTTTTTACGTTTGCAACCACCCTTCGCTGCATTGGTAATTCCATTCTTATTTTTTAATATTGTTCTCAGACTGGATGAGGGAATTCCTAGAGATTCTGCGAAATCCTTCTGACTTAGTGTAGAATTCTCGTCGTACTTACGGAGAATTTGCGATTTTTCACTAATAGAAAGGGATTTCCGCTTCGACATTTTGCACTAACTTACTGTATCACAGACCCGCACTTCAAAGAGTTCAAAGATTCCCTCCTACCAGGGAAAGAAAAGAATCTTTACAGTGTTACATTTCTTTTCGATACAAAATTTCCGATATAAAAAAAGCGCTACAAGCGGGATTTGAAGCGTTATAAGAGGGTAAAAGTATACAGAGTTACATAGAAAATTCCAGGGACCGAAGGAAAGGAGCGTAAAGAACGGGATAGTGCTATAAGCGGGAGCGTAATAACGGGGTTTTACTGTATATAGATGATTTGATTATTTTTTAATACTAACTTTACAATTGATTATATAGAAGACAAAATTTATAAAAATATTATTAACTTACAACAAACTAATATTAACTCTGAATTTGTTGATTTTTTAGATTTACGAATATATTATCATCAACAAATTCCATATATTAAACTATTTAATAAAACATTTTTATTTCCATTTAAAATTAATAGATTTCATAAATTTACAAGTAATGTTAGTTTAAATTTATTTAAAAATATTTTCATACAAGAACTCAAAAGATATCCACCATTTAATTTTGCTTTTAATAGCTTTCGGACCCTTTGTACGTATTCTTTACTGATGATATTCTTAACTTGGCCATGCTTGTTTATTATTATTGTATTGGGATTTTAAATTTCAGATAGCTGTCCGGCTATATATATATGTATATGTATATGTTGGTAGAAATTAAACAAGGAAAAGCAGAAAATAAACAGGGATGCATGTTCGACCATGGGTTAAATTCCATAAAATTTTTTGTTTATTTATTCATAAAGTTTACTTATATATATCTCAACTATATTATTTACTTCCACTGAAGCTTCTGAGGCTCGAACAGGACTTTCACTATGAAGAGAAGGATACCAAACCAATTTCTACAATTTGATTCTTAAAATGTAGTTCACATTTATGATTACAGTTAAAATCTTGTTTACAGTTATGATTATCTGCGTGCTACTCATGCAAAGTATGGTAAGTGAGGTTTAACAAGGCCTGTGGAGTGACACCAGTGGACAGTCGGCCAACGTTTTTTTATTTTTCTGGACTGGACAGAGCTCTAAGAGCTGACAAAAAGAAGGTTCATCCACATTAACAGTAATGGGGGAGGAGGGCAGTGATTTAATCTTACAGGCCCTGGATCTAGAAACAACAATTAAGGACATCTGCAATATAAACCTTCATTGTGCAGTTTTTAAAAAAATTGGCCATTGATAAACTGCTCCAATCTTCCTATAAAATCAAGACATTTCTGTTGTTGCTATCGCTTGACAATTAAATAAAATGCCACTACTGCAATAACAGAGAATTTCCAATTATTTTAGAATCCAACCACAATGCAAAATGTGGTTTCCATAGTAATTATCTGAGAACCAAACAGGCTTAAATCACTCAGGCATAAAACCTAATGAATCTAATGAACAGGATTAGGGAAGAACTGGATCATTGACGTGGAAGCTTGCGGGTTCTAACTTCTGCCGATTTGTAATGATGAGGATATAATTTTTTTTTCTATATATTTACCTTCGTAAATGTGAATGATATGTGGATGTTGAACTGATGACATGATTTGAATCTCTCTCTGTATTCGAACCAAGTCTTGTTCCGATTCGATTTTTGCCTTCTTGATGGTTTTAATTGCCACCTAAAATATAGAAAAGAAATAAAATTAGATATGTACAATTTATTTTAATGATTGCTGTTGATTAATAATTTTTTTTTTTTACTAATTAAAAAATACAACAACACTTTTTACAGGCAAGATCAAAACCTAAAAATTGCTAGAAGAATGTAATTATCAATAAACTGCGCTCTTTTCAATGTAATTCTGGGACAGATGTTTTGTGCTTTTCAGTACTCAGCAGTACAAGTCATAGAACATGAACTTAAATTTTGGATATGTTACTATGTCAACAATTGAAAGGTCCAGTGTAAAAGGGGCCCATACCCCACCTATCTATATCTTGATTTTTATTTACTATGTTACCTACCATTTACTATCTATTTCAGTAACATCCATTATACAGTAATGGCGTATGGCAATTTCTCAATGTTAAGCGTTTTTAAAAATCTTTAAAACTGGATTGGAAAAATACCTAGTGGAAAAAGAGGTCACGTGTCTGCTAATGGCTAGATTCGATTGTTCTGATTTGCCTACATTGTTTTCAAGATGGTGGAAATGTCTAGTAAGGTTAATTAGCTGGAAGAAGAAAATAAAAATTAAAAATTAAGAAACACTCTTGTAATAGTAATAAATGGAATGAAAGAACAGATTGCGAAATACAACTTATTTGTAGGTATATGTGTATGTTCATCGAAGTAACACTGTTGTGTCTGATAGAATAATGGAAGATTGAGATCCATGCTGCAAACTAAGTTCCTGAAAATTTTCTAAATTTTACAACTAAAAAGAAGAATATTTACGGAACGCTATAGGCTGCGAATTACAACAAGCAAAATGCTTATTTGTTTCGACTTTATGACCATATAAGTAAGAGAGATATGTTTAAAAAAAAGGAAAGTTACAACACTCAAAGAAAAATGTCGTTTAAATATCTTTTTGTAATACCAGTATTAGTGAAACTGAAATTTGCCGAATGCGTTTTTATCAGACCATGTATTGCAGTGAAGCATTAAGAACTCTTGCAGCTGATATCATCTTCTAGGTTCATTTTCTAAATCCTTGAAATATAATAAAAGTGAAAAGACAATAGAATTTCAGAGAAATGACGAGGAATTGGATATGCTATAAAAGTTCAAGTACAATTCAATACTCTTAAATCCATTGGATTTGCATATTTACGTTGAACTTTTTTATATTATATTATTTTCTGTACTTTTTTGTTATTCAGTGGGCCCGGAACCCACTGGAGACGTAGCGGGCTTGATTCCCAGCCTCAGCAGAGGGTGGGAATTTTTCTATACTCCATTCTCCTCCAAATGGATCCTAGGGTCTACCCAGCCCTCTGTGGTACCGGGTTTCTTTCCCGGGAGTTAAAGGTGAGTGGCTGTCGGGCTGATCACTTGACCTCAACCTCTTCCCGTTGGACATGAAGCGCCAGAAGCCTTATCTCCCAGGACCAAAGGGCCTGCATAGGCCTATCATGGGATTAAGTTAAAGTTAACTTTTATTATTCTTAAATATGGGTACCCATATTTAAATATGTTACCCTTAAATATGGGTAACAGTTATACAATGTTATATTATTGGAAAAGACACAATAAAAGAAGCCAATGAATCGTTAATGATTTAATCAATTTAAGATACATTAAAAAGTGTCTAATAACTTGCCTTCTATAGCCAGGACTTGATAGTAACAGCAATGCAACATCTACATAATTTCATTATCAGTTCAAATATTTTTCCTTTTTAGCAACCCATTTGGGAGCTATTGTGATAGCAACCAAAATCGGTAGCTATTGAGTTTGTCCGTCCATCAGTGTCTGTCCACCCCTAACAACTCCCGAACGGAAGGTTGGATTGACAAACGGACTTCACCATCGTGTTCAGAGGCCCAAACAATATAGGAATAAGTATTTTCAGGAGCCGACGTCCCCCCCCCCTCCCCAGGTTCGAGATATTTGGCATTGTTTTCATTGGATTTCTGCTAGTAACTTAAATATTAGAAATGCAATCATTTCATTTCAGTTGTCAGCTATAGCTTAATGGTTAAGGTTTCAGACTCATATACTGAAGACTATCGGTTCAAATCTGTATATCTTAATTTTTCTTTCTTTTCTCTCTCAAATCTTTTTTTCTCAATGACAGGCTAGGTTTTTTTTGTTTGTTTTTCTTATTTTCCTAATTTTTTTTATAATTTTCCCTTACGTTATTGTACTTTCTTTTTTTATTAATATTTTTTTATTTTTATGGGTCGCCGCCTTTAAATTTACATTTTAGCACAAAATTATATTCACTTGTTAAACTCGCCACACAGTTTTAGCATTCTTCTTTGAGTAAATTAATTTAGCACAAACATGTGCTTTTCCGGCTCTAAACAAAAGTTTAGAAAAAAATTCGCTCTAAGCAAACATTGCAATGCAGAATAAAACTAAGCAGATGGTTACAGCAGAAGAATAGTTTACACAAAATGTAGACTTATTTATAAAAAAAAGTCTAAAAGTCTTAGTCTAATCCTTTTTTTTTTTCGGTTATGACGTCAGCCCCCACCCCTAACTTGGTCTTCCCTGAAATAACATCCTATTTAAACCCTGATTGAAGAGTGAGTGAGTGAAGTTTCTGTTTGGGTTCTTTATGAGCAAAAGCAACGACTTCTGATTATAATACAGTCTCTATATTAATATTAAAACCATATATAATTCCTGTTTGTTGTCTATTTTTCTGAAGAAAACTCTGTTCATATGTATGTATATAGGCTTATGTATGCTATTAAAATATCACAGGAAGACAGGGGCATATATATAGGGATTTAATTAAAAGCACCGATCAGCAACAGCAAAAATAAAATAAAAAAACAAAAAACGTCGTTTTCAAAATTTCTCTCCAACTTGCTAAAGAACTAAAAAAAAAAAAAACCAAAAAAAAAAGTGCGGGAAACATCTGAGAAAATACGGAAAATACTAGGTATACGCTTCGATATCCATAGCTTGGTGACTGAACATGTGACGTCATTAACATTATCATCATTTTTATTTTGAAGGATAGATTTAGGGTCACGAGCAAAATAACCGTAATAACATTTTAATTTGGTCCATAAATACTAAACATATAGATAGTAAGGAAATAGGTCCAGTCATTTTAGAGTGAGTCAAGAACAAACATTAGAACTTTTATATTTTTCTTTTATTTCGAAGGATGGGAGGTGGGGAGGGCCTAGGACCAAGGCTCGCGGGGGGGGGGGGGGGGTAAGGCTCCCGGCGCTTTATGACCAACGGGACTAAGTTGAGGTCAGGTGGTCAGCCCCGCCGCCCGTCCACCTGTAGCTCCCGGGAAAGAAACCCGGTACCCAAATAAACAGGGGACTGGGTATCGGGTACCGGATTTATTTCCCGGGAGTAATTTAGTCCCGTTGGTCATGAAGCGCCGGGAGCCTTACCTCCCCCAAGGTTCTGCATAGGCCTTCAACATGACACTTTAACTTTAAATAATTTAATCATATTTCAATGTGATCGGTAAATAGGAATTACACCAAAACTTAGAAAATCGGTTCAGTCATTTTAGTGTGATGGTTAAAAAACAAATTGTTTAGTCAACTAGGCCTATTCTTCAATTTCTTTGCTAATTATTTATTACTCCGCGCATTCGATTCAGATGACAAAATTTGTAGAAAAAGGGTTTCATCTTCGCTATTCTTTTCTTTTTCTGCTTAATTTAAACAATCAGATAAATAAAAAAAAAAAATCGAAAGAAAACGTTCACTCGACAGAAACGAACAAAGTCACGGAAGCAGGCTTTTGTTAAACTTACCTTTTGAGATTCAATAAAAAAAAAGCAAGCAAGCAAAGAATTCAACCAATTCACTGTGGTTCCTTGGCTTAAATAATCGACGGTTCAAGTGCTCTTTTGTATCTGGTCTTTTTATTGCATACCTTAAAGCAATAAAGGAAAAATAAATTTGCTTTTTTTTTTTTTCCTTTTTCTTTTCTTAGACATCGTGTGTGGTATTGAACAGGTAATTCTAATTTCCCTCATCTGAAATAAACTTCGAAAAGACAGACGCTCTGTTCCAAACTTCCGTTCATTAAATACTTCTCTTTTTTTTTTCTTTTCCCTAATGCAATTCAGTTTAAATCTGACATACAACTGATGACAAATTTAGGATGATTTCTTTAATTCTCTTCCCTAAATAAACAAGTTGCAGCTGTGAGAGAGTAGACTGAATGAACGGGACCACGTGGGCAAAAAAAAAGAAAAAGGGAATTATGTAACAACGGAGAAACATGAAAGAACAACAACTTGTTCAAGGACTGAAATATCCAAGAAATTTTTATCTAACATTCCTAATCCAATCACCATAAAAAAAACCACGTCCGTTCGTGTAACTGTGATCAAAAGACCGAAGCGCTTTACTAAATTTGGAATTCAAATACTGGCAAAGGCGCTTCTCGTTGGAGTTTTCATTACAAAAATAAAAAGTCATTGTTATTACGATATATAAAAGCCTCGAGTCTGTTTGACCGGTCATGAAAATGTCTGACTGTGGCGCCCACCTAGCGGAAGGTTAGAGAATTGTCAAAAACAATTGACAGTCAATATCCGCCGTGAATGGGTCAACAGACGTTTCATCTGTTACACGAAATTTCCAAGGTATTAATTTTGAAACTGAAATAAGTTTTGTACACGTAATGAGTTAATATATATTAAATACAAAGGAGTATCTTACTTCGAAATCTAGATAGTCACATTTAGCATCTTAAATGATTTGTAAAATGCTTGCAAATGACGATGACTTATTAAATATTTCGGCAATTATGTAAGTAAATACATAATAGCTTACAGAATATTTTATTAAAATAGTGAATTTTTAAAAATATTTTTATATAAACTAGAGGATTGTTATTAGCATTAAAGTATTTAAATTATAAATTTTACCAACATTTAGTTATTAACAAATCCAAGCTTTCACTATGTAAAAAAAAAAAAAATCTAGTAAATTTAGTTTTTATCTTTGGGGTTTAGTTAAAAAAAGCTTACTCGACTTCTTTGCATCAAATTTCATGAAAATAGGTCCAGTGAGATTTAGGCAGAAAAATCGAAATTTATCCAAATCTAAACATAATGTTTAAAATAATTAAAACAGTAATCAGTAGATCCTCTGTAATGAAATAGGACGGTTCTAATTAAGTTGTCAACTGCCGATTGGTCTGTCAGATAGAACGCCTTAGCTTCACCAGTGTTTAGATCATCAAAGATTACCAAAGGGCGTGGCAATTATTAACGGGTTAGTCACTCCAGCTACCTCAGCGACATCTATTGTTAAAAAAAATGAACTGTCGTAAAAAATTTCGTTTAAAACTAACGCTGTTGTTTATTACTGTAATTCCTTATATTGCACAGTCAAATATCAACGTAAGTTTTAAGCATAAATTTCATTTTCTGATTTTTTTTTAACTCATATTTTGAACAACTGCAGTTCCAGGCATGACTAAGCCCAGGCGCGCATCAAGTTGCTTTGCAGCTCAAACCGCATGAATGAAGGGAGAAAAGAGGGGAGAAGTTAATTATGGGACCCTCTATTTGCTAAACGATCACCAGACCTGTTCCCATTGAGCATGCGTGGAACTCGATAGGACGGCATCTAAACCTGTCTGCAACACCGGCGACAAACCTTCACCAACTGCGCCACCAGGAGGAATACGCCTGGACCTCCATTCCCTAGGATGACATTCGGCACCTTTACGATCGTCTCCATGTGAGAGTGCAAGCCTGCATTGCTGCTGGAGAACGGTACACAGGGTACTGATATGATTTTTTGACACATACTGTAGCCTCTGTACATAGGCATATTATCCCGTGCGCATGATCATGTGGAGTGTACGACCTGTAGAATGTGTGAATAAAATTTCATTCTCCTGGGACTATGGCTTCAGGGTGTTCATTTTTCATTTCCCACCAGTGTATATATGCTAAAATCGTGCGATCTACTAAACACTATTCCAAATCACCACAGCATACAAACGTAAAAACACGAACACAAATTTATTAAGAATGAAATAAATCGAAAATAAAGTAAGAAGACTGCAGACAATAACCTGGTAGCCAGGTCAATCATTTACCCATAAACGAGTTTTTCAGAAGTCGAGACCTAGCTAAATCGCTTTCTCGAAAACGGTAGATTCACCCCATTTCATCAAAATTCTTAGCTCCGTTTTCAAGATATAACTTACAAGAAATGCTAACTTTATAGTATTGATTTGATTTGTTTAACCTTCACTGTAAGAAAGAAACAGAATGTAGTTTACGTTTCTGTTTGTGTAGAATTTTCGATGCCTAGAATTTATTCTAGATTAGAATATTTGGCTAAATATTTATTAGAAATGTACTCGGAATTTTCTTGTGGCGCACCAAGGGCATCCTCACAACACACCGGTTGAGAAGCTCTGGTATAGGTTAACATACAGCTAGAAATAAATGAGAATGGATTTCTGGTTTTGACCCATCAAGCCTTATTTTCGGACTGCTAAGTATATCTAAAAAAAAGGGACGTTTTTGTGAACGTAATTTACGACCTAGAAACAGAGCACTTTTAACTTTTACTATTTTTCACACGGAAATGAGAAAAAGTAGAGAGAAAAAGAAGGGTGTTGTAATTAAAATGTGCACAGTAGTAATAGATCCCGTAAGTAATTACCGAGGCTGGGAGAAAAGCGCGCGAAAACTCTGGCAAGATTCCAAAGGCTAATGGAAGGCTCTGAAAGGACATCGAAGGAGAGATGGACGAAGTAGTACGATGTTTGTGGCAACTGTTAGTCTCCCGGAAGATAAAAACTGTAATGCCTGATGTAGGTTGAGTGCCTTTTAATAGCGGCCGTTACTAAATGCCTGGAAGAGAG
>JAFIDM010000007.1:1850953-1868860 GCA_023159025.1 Thereuonema tuberculata
AACGCATAAACCGATAACCCTGTGGAAAAAGCCTATTCTTGGAGAAGGAAATCGAAAATAGATTGAAAGCATTCAGGAATGATGATTGCCAATCAGTTAATAATCAAAGCGGACAGAAAAGGAAATGAAAAACGCTGATAAGATTTCAAAACAAAAAAATGGGACTGGAATTAGAAAAACGACGGCATGAAACCTGATAATAAAAACATTTCCCTGCCCCCAATTCCTGCTTTTTCAACATTTTTCCCCCCAATATAAATAAAAACCTTGAAAACAAAAATATTTATGTTTCATTACATTGTAACGTAATCTATATACAGTATATAATACTCAAAACGTCCAATGAAATTATTAGATTTAAGAAATTTCCGGATTGTTATGTATATCCCGTTGATCTTTATGACCTGTTGGTGATATATAACGAACATCACGTCTTAAGAAAAAATATGTATTAATGTGTTAAGGAGTCGTGGAATTAGGTAGCAACCACTTGTCAAACAAACATCCCTGCTTGTGTCTGTTGAACTGCGGGAATGTAAATTTTATTAGATTACTGAATTTAGTAAGACAGAATAATTTATATTCATAATTTGCGATTAAGACTTAAACTATATTTGCGCATTAGAATGTAATTGCAGATGCAACTAAATAATGTATAAAGACTGGGATAAAGAAATATAATCAAAACAAAGAATACTGAAAGACAAAAACAAGGAATATATGTTTTAGAGATAAATACATGCCTGGTGCGGCTTCTTTTGTAGCAACTTCAGTTGATTTCCACGAGGCAGTCCGGCAATACTAGCAAATTTATTCTCTCTAGAGCATGTATTCCCTGTTTTTGTCTTTCAGTATTCTTCGTTTTGATTGTATTTCTTTATACACTGTCCGGCCACTTTATTAAGAAAACCTATCTGGTAGCGTGTTGGGCCTCCTTTAGCCCTCAAAACAGCCTGAATTCGTCGAGGCATGGATTCCACAAGATGCTGAAAACGTTGTTGAGTTATTGTGTACCATGAAGACTTGAGTGTGTCACGAAAGTTCCTGAAGATTTGATGGAGGTGTAGGCCTGGAGCGAACAGCCCCCGTTCCAGCTCATCCCACAAATTTTCAATCGGGCTGAGATCCGGGGACTGAGCGGGCTACTGCAGCAAGGAAAAGCCAACGTCATATTCCTCAAACCATCCCATAGGATTTGTACACCGGCGCATTATCCTGGAAGTAGCCATCTGCACGAGGATAAACTGTTAATATGTACGGTTGCACTTGGTCAGTTACGATGTTTAGGTACGCTTTAGCATCCTGATGTGCCTCCAGAAGAACCAAGGACACAACGTGTGCCAGAAAAACATCCCCACACCACGACACTGCCCCACCTGCTTGAAGAGTTGTTGTGAGACACGAAGGGTCCAGACCTTCATGCGCACAGCACGGTTATACCTAATAAAGTGGCCGGACAGTGTTTATCTCAAACAAGTCATAAAGATCAACGGAATAAGTGAGATTAGTCCGACAGTCTCAAGAAAGAATCAGTTCCTTTTTTAACAAAGGGTTGGGTGAACCCTAGGACGCTCTCGGGAAAAAAACAACCAAAGAAAATTAAAAAAAAAAAAAAAAAAACCGCACCGTTTTTCACGAGGATCGAATACGACCTCATCTCAGATAAAAGCAATACAATTAGCAAGTCTTGGACCACTATAACAAACTTTTAAAGACAAAAAATTTAACTTATTTCAACTAAAAAATTTCGCTATTTTAATAATTAGCAACCTTATTAAAACTTATTTTTAACTTTAACTTTTATAATAAATGGAAAAAGTGATTTGATAATTTTTAAATACATTCTTACGAAACGAAATATTAACGAAATATATATTCGAAACTAGTTGAATAAAAAACATTCCAAAAAAAAATCAAAATATAAAAGAAAATTTAGAAAAAAAAAACATAAAGCTAAGGTCAGAATTTAAGCTTTCCCTTTTATATTAACAGTTTAATACAGTTGGTTATTTCAAATGATTATTTATTTATGTTTAAAAGAAAAGTCCAATAATGAACTGCTTGTATATAAATAATATACATAAATAATAGATTAGTTATAAATAAATAAATACTTCATAATTAACGTAAATTATTTATTACCACAAACTTCTTTAACTACATCCTCCTCCTATGCAATATTTCGAATAGCCTAATCGGCCTATTCTTTTTCAAGCTACCTCGGGAAAAGGAACATCCTCCCTCTTCCCAACTCCAAAATAAAATAAAATTAGTTACCCTCAAGAATTTAAACAAACAAAACGTGATAGCTGAACGGTAATGCTCAAAGCATTCTTACAAAATAATGTTAAAATCTCGGACCCAAATGTCTTTTTTTATAAAAAATCACTAATAAAATGTCTTTTTATGTCTTTTTTATATGAAAATCACTTATAAAAACGTCTTATTATAAGAAAATCACTAATAAAACGTTCTATTTATTACGAACATTATTTTGTAAGAATGCTTTGAGCATTACAGTTCATCTATCACGTTTTGTTTGTTTAAATTCTTGACTGTAACTAATTTTATTTTATTTTGGAGTTGGGAAGAAGGAGGATGTTCCTTTTCCAGAGGTAGCTTGAAAAAGAATAGGCCGATCAGGCTATTCGAAATATTGCATAGGAGGATGATATAGTTAAAGAAGTTTGTGGTAATAAATAATAGATTAGTTAATTTTAAGATTTAAGTGGTGTGGTGTAATTTTTTTTTTTTTTTTTTTTGGTGATTGTCTGTTTATTAAACCAGTGACATTTAACCTCGGGTAGCGAATCCGTAAGGGTACGTGGAAAAAAAAATCCCGTTAGAATCAAATTAATTAATAGTTGATACAATATTTGATGGATTCATTTTGATTGGCTAAAACAACTTTTAATTATCTGGGCGCTACAATTCAGGTATATCTTTGTTCATTTTAATTTTTATACAATAGGGAAAAAGTAATAATCTTACGTATTTATAGAACATATTGTTTAACTAATGAAAAAATAATTAAACTTTAAAAATATTAAATTTCAATATACAGTAAAACCCCGTTATTACGCTCCCGCTTATAGCACTATCCCGTTCTTTACGCTCCTTTCATACGGTCCCTGGAATTTTCTATGTAACTCTGTATACTTTTACCCTCTTATAACGCTTCAAATCCCGCTTGTAGCGCTTTTTTTATATCGGAAATTTTGTATCGAAAAGAAATGTAACACTAAAGATTCTTTTCTTTCCCTGGTAGGAGGGACTCTTTGAACTCTACGAAGTGCGGGTCTGTGATACAGTAAGTTAGAGCAAAATGTCGAAGCGGAAATCCCTTTCTATAAGTGAAAAATTGCAAATTCTCTGTAAGTACGACGAGAATTCTACACTAAGTCAGAAGGATTTCGCAGAATCTCTAGGAATTCCCTCATCCAGTCTGAGAACAATAATAAAAAATAAGAATGGAATTACCAATGCAGCGAAGGGTAGTTGCAAACGTAAAAACGTAAAAAAGTGAGGAAAATATGAAAATGCCGAGGAAATTCTAATTGAATGGATTCATCAGTCCCGTGATGAATCACGGAACCATTAGTGCCATTAAGTGGCCCAATGATTCAAGAAAAGGCGCGTGAAATAGCAGACAGTGCACTAAATCTGCTCCGAAAATATATTAGTGTTGTTCCTAATGGTGTATCAATTGATGTTAATAGTTACTTGAACCGCATTGAAAATGTCATAATTCATAACACTAGCGCATACACACGGCAAACCACAATCAAAGATTTTTTTTAATAAAATGCATTATATCTATTGCAGAAACAAGTATCTTTCCTGTAAAATGGTGTCTAAATGTTTCCCCATCTCATAAATCATTTCCCGTCTATAGCGCTATCCCGCTTATTACGCTTGTAGGTCATGGTCCCTTGACGAGCGTAATAACGGGGTTTTACTGTATTATATTAAATGTAATTTATTTTAGATGTTACCATAAGCCCTAGAATTTGATTTATGTATAGATACTTTTAATATTTTGAACCAAAAATCTTGAGGGTTACGTAGTTAGAGATAAATTGTATCTCAGGGTATGCGAATACATTATGTTTGCTAACACCGTTGCAAAATAATTTCAGTTGGAAGAAATCGAGTGCGTAAATATCATGCAAGATTTACAATGGTCTGGACTTCCCATGAGTTCAATGGGAATTAAAAATTCAATTGGATAATAAATTATAATTCGGCTGCCAAAAAAAGAAACAAAAACATTAATAATAACTTTAGAAAAAACTTAGAAGAAAAAAGAAGCTGAAGCTTATTGTTCTCAGCATATGTGTCTAAAAGATTTTGATTTCATTGAACACTTGCCAACCTCCAATAATTAAACAATTTTTTTTTTTTTTCAAAATGATGAAAGGATCGTTAATTTTACCAAACTCGATGGAATTCTGGATGGATCGATACGTATTAGTTATCTTAGGTTCGGTTGTGAGTCCGATAGCAAAGGTGCTGAATTGAGGACTGGAGGGGCAGAGTTCAATCCCCGGATGGAGGATGGGGGGATTTTTTTACATGCTGGATTCTCCTCCACACCTGTCCTAGGGTACACCTAGCCCTCTGAAGAATGGGTACCGGATTTCTTTCTCGGAGATTAACAGACGGATGGGCGTCGGATTGACCACCCGACCTCAATTTAGTCCTTTTCATCAGGAAATGCCTCTCTTTGAAAATGAACTTTTTTACAGGTAGTCCGGCTACAATCAAAGGTCACGTGACTGAGAAAATAACCTCAGAATCCAAGGTCACGTGATCACTAAAAATTTACTTGATAGGTTTCCTAGTATGTAATTAAAATGCTTTTCGTTTTTTTAATTTTATTATACGTTTTATGTGCGTTATACAATGGATTCTTTACAACGCACTTAACTTGACTTTTGGTGTCAATACAGCGCGAATTCATTTCTGAGACAATTATTGAAAAAAAAAAAAAAAACTAGTTTAGTTTTTATCTTCCCTGCTAATAACTACGTGAAACGTTTTATTTCAAAGCCAAACAATGATAAGCTATGTATCACGTGCTTGCTTTTTGAGGACATTCACTGAAAGGCTTCAAATTGAAGTAAATAAAAAAATATTTAATTTACCTTAAAGGCTTAAAATCTTCCTGAACGGCTGTTTCAAAAGTATAAGGTGCTAACTGAAGTCAAATAGGTGAATATAGCTTTATTTTATTTATTTATTTTGAATTGTCCAAAAGAAGCACAGAACAATACCAATGGACTCCAACCATTCAACCAAAACAAAATTATCTTTCAACATTTTCTATCTACATTTGGAAGAGGGTGGGGGGCGTTAAGTTATACAGGGTGATTCACAAAGTATTGGAAAAAGATATACCTATGTTTTTATTTATCCCCCCCCCCCCCCGGGCTTCTTGTGTTTGAAATAAACCCAATAGAGTCAATACTCCATTTAACTTAGCCTATTCTAATCTCGCTTCAATTTTCTTGCTCTTCCCGGTTGTGAAGGGTGCTAACTAGACCATTTTTTTTTCGTAGGGGCAGAAAAAAGGCTAAAATGGGAACCCCCATCATCCGACTCAGAATCGCACGTTCGATCCGGAATTCCCTGCCCTATGTTACCTTTTTTTTTTTTTTTTACACCGAGTTTGACAGAAAAATATTTCGATGTTCATTCTTTATAGGCCTATTTTTCCAGTACTTTATGAATCACCCTGTATATCTACAACGAGTTCATAGATAAAGAAAGAATTACATATTGGCAAAGTTTCGTAAGCTTGTTATTAATTATAAGAGAACAAATTACAATTCTCACTAAAGTTCATCGGTCAATATTTGCGGACAGATATACTGACGAGGAGCTCACTTCTATTAATAAACTAATAATTAAATAAAAACGCGTAATTCATGAACAATGGATTACAGTTGCGAAAGTTTTCATTACATCGACTGAAGAATGTAATAAAATCTTTTATGAAATGTCTGTTTTTGTCTTTTGAGCTTCGCAGAGTGAAAGAAAACACCCTGGACACCCTTTATTGAAGATGGTTCTTCGAAATCTGGTTCTTTTATTGCCGTTTCAATTCAATTACGTCTGTGAGATCAGCATGACCGATTGGTAAAGACGCTTCCCATGCCATCAACGGTGAATCATTAATTCATATTCATGGGAACAATGGAGGGTTTGAGAAAGCAACAGAATCAAGGCTTCAGGCAATTGATTGTCAATGAGTAAACGGTAAGGAGTTCCAAGGCTGAGGAGGAAGAGTAGTTGGGTGTGTACACACGCCCCTTTCAAACTGGAAAAAGGGAATATTTCATGTAAGATTATTAAAGTAACGAAAGGGCATAAGAGATACAATTCCAATTTGCTCTGTTTCGTGTAGTAACCCTGGAAAAAATGAAATCGTCGAAATCATCTCATGAAGTCTCGCATATGATTAGTTGCTTGACCTTTGATTTCGTTAATGTTTCCGCAACCTGCACTTGGTGCTACCTTAAAGCGAAAATACATCTTTATGGATTTTATCTAGGGAAGTTCGCGACGTGCTCTACAAAAAAGTACGAAACGTTACCTATACTCCAACATCAGATCAGAACACAGTTCTCAAAAGTGGGAATTATGGGTTGTTTGTATCAATACTATGCAAGTTCCCTTGTAGTAGCGTTCGTAGGTACGTAACGTAATAGAAAGACTAACTTTCTGAAATGTACTGCATGTTAGATTTCGCTGTGTCGTTATCCTGATTATGCGAAGATCAGTCTAACATGTTTCTTTGTTTTATGTATTTGTACGCATATCACGTTAAAACGACTTTACAGGTTTCCATAAAATTTTTAATTTTTAGCTTAATTATCGTCGAAGGCCCATTTATTTTGGATTCCACTTACCCCCACCCATCGGCCCACAAATTTGATGCAGAATCACTCCCACTATGTTATAATGGCGTATATTTTTTAAAAATCTTGAATCTTCCAACTTCAATTCTTTTGTTTTCAAGTATTGACATGAAAAAGTTCTGTCAAGTTGCGCTAAAAATCAGAAATTCAAAATTATCAATGCAGTATTATGATGCAATCGTCGCAGGGATTAAGCAGAAATAAAACTGCGCCTCTGGAATTGGAAAATGTAACTAAAAAACTACTAAATTTACAATATATAAAAAAGATGTACGCATTTGCCGGCTTATAGGACGCTTTTTTTTTCCTTAAAACTTTTTTCTCAAGAAAAAAAAAATAAAATGGTTGTTTTTTTACGACGAAAAGGCTACACATTTTTTTAAAAAAAAAAATTTTTTTTACCACAAAAAAAAAAAAAAAAAAAAAAAAAACCTCTGAAATCGGGTGCGTCTTATACGCCAGCAAAAGCGGTAATTAAAACAACGCATGATTTAAAGAACATTTAAAAATAATAAGTACTAAGAACATCATTAATAATATTCCTTGTGATCTAAAGTGCAGCTAACACAAACATTAGTCGAACCTTTTTTTTTTTTTTTTTTTTTTTTTGCCAATTGTTTCTTTTGATTTTTTGAAACTGTCATTTTATTATTGAAGACTAAATCTACCGATCTTTGTAATGTGACCTAACTATTCACTGGTTGTAGATCGTAGTCAACATTACTGTGAAGCAACTGTATTGGAATGCCTTTTGTGAACACAAGACCTTATTTATTGAAATTACATAAAAGTTATCAAGGTCAGAGTCAAACAGCGCCATCTGTCTTATTTTCTTGTGACTGAAAGCAGTAGTTCTTAATCTGGGGAGCGAGTCGTTGTGCGACTGTAGAGGCACGAGATGTAGAAGGCTACAAGAAAAAACAAAATTAAACAGAAAAAGGTCTACTGCTTAATTTATCAAACCTCTGTATAAAATTTTTTCCCCCCCTCGAAAAAATAAAGGAAAAAAACAAAACAAAACAAGTTTGTTGAATATTTCACCGCTGCTGATTTTTTTGAAATAAGATTTTTGCTTAATTGTCTTATGTTTCTATCCGATTTGAACATAATCTTGAGCAGTCAACATGCAACATAGCGAAAAATCCAATAGGCCTTCGAGTTATAATTACAATCACAGACACATATTTCGCAATTCATATTGCTCATCACCTAAAGTTAGCTGTTGTTATGATTCAACCACTGGTTAGCTAATGGAAATGAGCAATTAAAATTGCAAAACTACATCACTGAGATCAGACGTATTTTGTATTCATTCAATGAATCATTGTTAACATCTCAGAAGCGCCGGGTCACAGTTACTTTAGTTCATCAACAGAGAATAGTTGTGAGGAATAATACATACGAAACAGCTATACTAAGATGCTAATTATGGCTTAAATAAATTAAGCAGTCTTCATCTAAACGATTTCGTAGCTTAGAGTTTTAATGAAGGCTTTATACGAATGCAGTTTGTGGATGAAGGAAAACAAAATATTTTTAAATATCATGCGTGATAAGAGTAATTATCAAAATGGTCTAACGATTTTCACACCTTTAGATTTATAACCCAGAGCAAAGAAGTTAGAAACAAAAGTTTTAAAATACAAAATAATTTAGAAACTCGCATATCCGTTCCACCCATTTGCGATTACGGTAACTCAAAAATAATTTATCCTACGAAGCTGAAACTTTAGAGACAGGTGAAGTTTTGAAAAAGAAGATTTTAGGACATCTCATAAGGTAAAGACTTCCTGTACCTCAGAAAGTTGACATTTACAGACAAACGTTTGGTGTTGATCTCTGTATTGATTTGTACTGTACCTTTAGATTTGTATCTTAGGTTCAAAATCCATCAAAAAAAGAAAGGCTAAAACGCTAATTCACTATAAAAGAATTTTGTTCATCAAATTAATATTAATAATACTGTTCATTAGTTTTCACAGTAAAATCGCATTCAAATAAAACCGTAATAGTTTATGTCTAAAATCATTTAATTATATTGCCAGAAATATATATATATATATAAATATAAATTAATAAATGTAGAATTCTTGATTAATCTAAATGCATTGGTCATTTGATACGAAAACTTCCTTATGACCAAATTAAATCTTGTTAATCATATCTGCTACCTACATGTCATTGAACATTATCTCAAATCCCTTTGGAAATGACATCTACAACGAAGATAAACACCTTTTCATTTCCAGTCGATGTTCCTGATAGCAGTTCCTAAGTCGCCATATAGTCGATCTTGACTTTTCTTTATTAAACTTCACTTTTTGGTAATATTAATTTTGAAAAATCACGCAATATATTATTCATTTCTTGGATTAAAAACATTTAGGCCTAAATAGCTTCCCATTACGCCATTATCCATTCGGACACATCGAAGACAAACTGGAATACACAACACCATGTTACTTTAACAAAGCATTTCATATGTTGCACTTCAATTATTGCATTTTCAATCACATTTCGCACTATTTACATCATTATAAGTTAGGCGTGTTTCACAGCAACGAAAAAGCAAAGGAAACATGTCTGACCAATGAACAACATAAAAAACCCGAAATCCCTCTGCTGGCTAATAAAAAAACCCCACCGAAGTGGAGCTTAAAATCTCGAGATTTCATGTATTTTAGGAAATTCAGCTGTTCAACCAAAAATAAATTAAAAAAGAATAAATCTCCACTTCGTCCGAAGAAACGCAAAAAAAAAAAAAAAAATAAGTAAAATAAATAAAACTAAATAAATTACTAAAAATAAAAATAATAAAAATTAAAATTACAATTGCAAATGCACGTGTGTTGATCATATCTTGAAGCTCACAAATTTAGCCGACACACCTGATCACTGAATAAAATAACATTTAATAACGACTATAGTTTCGTGTAAATAAGACTTGAGAATGTGTATTCAACTTATTTACACGAAACTATAGTCGTTATTAAATGTTATTGTATTCAGTAAGCAGGTGTGTCGGCTAAATTTGTGAGCTTCACAATAAAAATTAAAATAAATAAATTAATAAGAAGAATAGAAAACTTCATGTAGGCGGAAATTACAATCGTTCGAAATTGAATTTAAAGATACGTTTAACTGAAATGTATATGGATATAAGTCATGAATATACTCATGCTATGATGATTATTATTATCTTCTACCATAAAATAAATAAATAAATGATAACGTGTTTTCTAACAGAAGAACTTGTTGCAATTCTATATATGTAAAAAGAACTATAACAAAGAACTTACATATAACTATAACTAAAATAACATATAAGTTATTGTTATCTTCAATAATTATTATTAATTTGAACTTTAAATGTTTGTACATTGTTATTTGTTTATCTGATATAAAAAGGATTCTCTATTTTTAGCCATTTGGGATCTATTGTGACAGCGACCAAAATCGGCAGCTCTTGTATTTGTCCTGTTCTTCCGTGTCTGCCCACCCTTAACAACTCCCGAACGGAAGGTCGGATCGACAAACGAATTTCACCATCGTATTCAGAGGCCCAAACACTGTAGGAATGGGGTATTTTCAGGGACCAACGCCCCACATATTCGAGATATTCGGCATTGTTGTCATTGTACCCTCCTAAAAACTCCCGAACGGAAGATTGGATCGACCAACGGACTTCACCATCGTGTTTCGAGGCCCAAACATCGTAGGAATAGGGCGTTTTCAGGGGCCGACTCGCCCTCATGTTCGAGGTATTTAGCATTGTTTTCACTGAATTTTCGCTATGTTAGAAATGTAACCATCTCGTTTGAGTTGTCCAGCTAGATATAGATTGATGCTTAAGGTTTCGGGCTCATATACTGAAGGGTGTCGGTTCAAACCCGTATATCTTACTTTTTGTTCTTGTTGTGTTTCTCCTAATTTTTTTTTCTCAATGTACGCGTGGAAAAAAAGTTTTTTTTTTTCTTCTTATTTTCCTAACATCTTTTTTATTTTTTTAGTCTATTTTTGTAGACTAGAGGATTGGACCCATATAATTTTTGAATGTGAAAAAATGAAAGAAGAAAGAAAGGTGTTAGAAACTGAAAAAATCTCCAATAGGGGTGGATGGTTGATTACACAATTGAATCAAAACAGAATTAATAAGAAATTATGTAAATATGTTAAAGTATTTTTAGAGAAAATAGAAAAGAAAGAATAAATAAGAGGGGTAAATAAATTTATATGGTAATATTGTTACTATTACTTATGTTGTTGTTATTATTATATTATAAAAAGAATATTATTTTTGTTAATAATCTTATTTGTAGTTATAAATAAAAACAAAAGGAAATTGTATTACTAATATTGTAAAAGAAAAAAGGTGGAAGATTCTCACTTGTAAAGGGTTAACATCCAAATTAAGTATAATATTATTAAAAGAAAAGCAAGGAAATACTATTTTAACGAAAGGAAAATAACTAACATATTTAACAAAAGAAAGGAAAAAATACAAATAATAATGAACTATATTCTCTACTTAATATATGTTAATTTAGTGTTACCGTAATGGTATTACGTAGACTCTATTTACTAATTAAAAGGAATTATTACTAATTACTATTATTATTTTCTTTTGACGTTGACATTCATTAATTTTTTTCTTAGTTAGTCTCCTGTTTGCAAAACCCTTAAAAAATAAATAAGACGTTCATAATAAAAACTTCTTTAATTTCCACAATGTTTCAACCTTCTTTGCGAAGGACTTCATCAGGTGGTAACATCTTTTTTATTTTTTTTCCTAACTTTTTTTTTTAATGTACTTCCTTTTTTTATTATTTTGGGTCGCCCTAAAATTTATGCTTTAGCACAAAATTATATTCACTTGTTTTTACGCTTGTAATTCTTATTATTAGTCTATATAAGTAACTACTTTCTGTTTTTGACAGAAGGTGTGACTAGGGATTTCTGGAACACACTGCAATGGCTTCGAAAGATCTAGAATTGGAAACATCTAAAACACTTTGGTTCCTTTTGTGATTTTTTAAAAAAAAAAGAAGTAAAACGAAATCAACAACAATCCACTGATCGTTTTGGAACCCCGAGTTCGAAGAACCTAAAACCCAAAACTCAAAAGATTGATTCTCTCTTAACACTTCGGTAGGCGTTTAGAAGGTACTTGGCGGGATCATTTAAGTAGGTAAAAATAGGTTCTTTGTCAAAAGATATGAAACTTTTGATGACACATACAAACTTCAAATTTACAGCCCGGGTTCCAAAAAGGGTGTTTCAAAGGATACCGCTCTGACTCAGGGAAGATTTTCCTTCCCAAAATACCTGTGAGTGACACAAATAGTCTGATGCGAACAGTCACGTCTAGACTACTTTTAATTTAGACCAATGAGATAGGCTTTGGTGGCAATGGCAAAGACAACAGCAAATGAGAAAAGAATAAGGAATATTTTTTAATTTATTAAATCCTTTTTTTTATTTATTATTAGCTTCATTAAGAGATACGTGAATTTATAAGCCAAATTAAATTTAGATATGTTAAAAAAAAAAATTTGGGATTTATAATTTTGTGCTAAAGCATAAATTTAAGGGCGATCCATATAATATTAAAAAAAAAAATTAAAATAATAATAAAAAGAGGAAGTATATAAAAAAAAAGTTAGGAAAAAAATTAAAAAACATTAGGAAAATAGGAAAAAAAAAACCAAACCAAAAAACAAGTAGATTTACGGATTCGAACCGGCAATCTTCAGTTTATGAGTCCAAAACCTTACTCATCAAGGTAAATCGCTGATAATTAAAACGAGATGGTTGCATTTCTAACATTTAAGCTAACAGCGGAAATCCGACGAAAACAATGCCAAATATCTCGGACATGAGAGGAGGGGCGTTGGCCCCCTGAAAATACCCCATTACTACGTTGTTTGGGCCTCTGAACACGATGGTGAAGTCCGTTTGTCGATCCGATCTTTCATTCGGGAGTTGTTAGGGGTAGACACGGACGGACGGACAGGACAAACGCAATAGCTACCGATTTTAGTCGCTATCACGATAGCTTGCAAATGGATCGCTGAAAAATTGGTAAAGTATATTAATGAAACAATTCCGGAATATTACAATGAAAAACAATTTTGTAATTTAAGATAGAATGGATATTATAAATCATTCCTTATCTTCGAATATGTACTACACATACATAATGTATGTTTACATATCTATGACTTACAATGTATTTTTCGATTAAATGACAGCCGAAATTAACAACAACAAAAAAAATTAAATTAGTAATCGACATAGAAATAGTAATAGTCCTTAACTTTTCTAAAGACGGTAGAACTTCTGATTTACGATTAATAAAATTTTCGCAGAATAATTAATCAGAATTAAGGAAATATTGTTTGAATTATCAAATTCAATCTTGTTTTCGTTAAAAGACGTACTTCAATTCACAAATACTTTATGAGGAAGACCGGATCGAGGAATTTCCGTCACTTCATTGGATCCCGTAACTCGTCTATGATGTACATTCGTAAATCTACACCAGGAAGAGGAATAACATAGAAACAATTCTGTGTGTCGAAAACAACATTAAATTACTGATCAAATTAACTACGAATGGTGAAAAATCAACAAGACTGGTTCGACATAACTATTAAATTGATCTCGTTAACATGGAGCTCCACAGAAGTTAACGAAGTGCAACTTTTTTTCCTAATGGATGGTATTCAAAATGAATTTTTATGAACGGATACTCTACACCGGGGGTTCTCAACCGGGGTCCACATGGACCCTGGAGGTCCATGTAATATTCTTCGGGGTCCACAGGGATCTCATTGAATCACACTTATTTTAAAAGGGTTTATTATGAATTATTTATCAGTGTGCATAAATGCTCCATAGAACTTAACTGTAGAATAATTTATTTGCATTAAATTAGTTTTCATTCAAAATAAAGCATAATCATTTACTATTTCGTTGATTATTAATATAATCCCTTTACTTCTTTCTTTTATCGAATAGCTATGAGGGGGTCCACCAAAAAAAAAAAAAAAAAGAAGGGAAAAGGGGTCCATGGGTTAAAAAAAGGTTGAGAAACCCTGTACTACACCTTCAGACAATAAACAAAATGCATATTCCATTTTCTACTGGAGAGTTCCGCGTTGGGTTTAAAAAAAAAAAAAAAGATGTTTAACTAATTAAACTTAGCAACTAATTTGTCATCCAAGAGGAAGGACAACAACATGCCACTGTAATGTTGACGTGTTTTGTATAATGAGACTGACAAGAGTCAAAGCGTCACAAATCTGGAGTTGTACGTGTAGGAATGAGTAAGCCTGTGACTCATTTGTCCTGGAGACAAGTATGTTTGTAAACTCTGTTGACATATCGAATTTTTAGCAACTCATTTTAGCTATTGTGAAAGCGACCAAATTCGGTAGCTATTGCGTTTGTCCTGTCCGTCCCTAACGACAGGTCGGATCGACAAACGGATTTCACCATCGTCTTCAGAGACCCAAACACCGTAGGAAAGGCATTTTTTCCCCCCCCCCCCCCCCCATGTTCGAGATATTGGGCATTGTTTTCATTGGATTTCCGCTATTAGCTTAAATGTTAGAAAGGCAACCATCTCATTTCAGTTGTCAGCTGTAGTTTGATGGGTAAGGTTTCGGACTCATATGCTGACGGTTGTCGGTTCGAATCCGTACATCTACTTTTTGTTTGTTGTTTTTTCTCTCTTAATCTTTTTTTTCTCAATGTCTGTGTGGGTTTATTTTTTGGGGGGTTTTCTTATTTTTCCAACTTTTTTTTATTTTTTCCCTAACTTTTTTTTTTTATTTTTCCTTTCATTATTGTACTTCTTTTTTTATTATTATTTTTAATTTGTTTTATTACTATAGGTCGCCTTTAAATTTTTGCTTTACACAAAATTATATTCAATTGTTTTTTTTTTTTATAATTTCTTTCATCATTTTTTTTTAAATTTGTCTCCATTTTTAATTTCTATATGGTTTATAATATTAATATGCGGATGCTTACATACAACTTCCTCAATGCTAACACTAAAAAAATCAATGGTAAGATTGGAAATTTATTGGCAATTTTTTTATTCTTTTTCAGTTTTTCTTTCTTTTTCTTTATTTTCACCGTAGAGATAAAAATTATGATAATCTTATTTTTAAAATTTTCGAAAATAAGTAAATAAATAAGTTATCATTTACAGCTTGTTCGACTTGGGAAGTAGTCATTTTTACAACTTTCGCAAAATTTTAATCAATTTACAAAAACTCATGTAAACCTAATGTCTAACAGATTTATGTTGACGATCCGTATTTTCGTGATTTCACGTAATTTACTCGAGAATAGTCTCTATCCATGTCTTCTCACAAAATATTGAAATATTTAAATGAATTATAATACGGGGAAATGCATGAGACTTGTACTACATTTTAATATAGTTTTAATAAACAGTCAATAAACAAACAATAAATTCATTGTGTAGCATTTTTCTAGTGACAGACATTAAAAATACTAAATTCCTTGAGACCCGCTGAAGAGGCTAATGGCGAGATCTCGTGTTTTTCGTAATTCTCGCGCAAACGTGATCGTCAACATCCATCTGTTGGACATTAGTTTTAGCGAGGTCGTTTAAAGAATTAACAGCGCCATATCATTGTCTTCAAGACTATCTGGTTTTTAGTGATCCCCGTACACTTTTGTCTTACAGGAAGTAGCCGGAAATGAAACATGGCTCCAACAGTCCTAACAGTCGTGCAGCCCCAACAGTCGTGCAGACATAACCCTTCTGACTTCTAGAGGTGTGGAAAAATACGAATTCCGGTCTACAGTCAGTTCTTGTCTTGTAAGAAGTGGCCGAAAAAGAAACATGGACGCTACTATTTCATGTATAATACGAAACCTAATTTTTTTCCCTTTCTTTTTTTCGCTGTAACAATGAACTTTTATAAACTGATATTTTAAGTGTGTGAATATTATTAATAAAATTAAAAAGTCTACACACAGATTAGATTTAATTATAATTAGATTTAATTATCAACATTTAATTATATTCTTAAGTATAAGTTTACAGTCTTCGCGGCGAGAGATGAAACTCCCAGAATGCAACGCAGATTATAGATTTTCCTTTCCTGGCCGGTCGCTCACATTCAAATAGAAAAAATGGCTGTCGCTGCTTTACATTCAACATTTCGACGAGGAAAAGTTCTCAACAGTGAAGCTGTTATTCTTGACGTTGCTCGTCGATTTCAAGAAGATGTATGTGAGATTTTTGATATTTCCTTTTTTTTTGATAATTGAGATTGATATTTTCTGCGGAGCTTACGGCATTGATACTGGAGAAATTAGTCAATGATCATGTGTTTCCGGTTTCAACATTCGCCGCGACGACAATAAGTAAATGCAAAATACTGTACAGTGATGGCGTTCAAATTACCGTGAAGAGATACCACTGGGCCGTTGGTAAATTCGCTTAAGAGGTATATAAACAAGAGAGTTGTGTTAATAAATTGTTGCTTCGGCAGTACATATTCTAAATTAAAACAATACAGAGAAGTTATTTGTATGCGAATGAGAATATGTAGTTCAATACGTAAATAAATATCTGTTTTGAAAAATGACAGAGAGATTTTTAGTCATATGAATTTCTTCTTCGATTAGCAGTAGAAAATAAATTGTTTATAAAATATAATAAAAAACCAGATTTCTATCTTTAACAGGAATTGGTAGAAAAAAGTAAAGACTTAAAAGAGTTTAATAAAATTTATATATATATATATATAATGTGACAATACTCATATGTCGATTTATTATAACTATTAAAATATTAGAATATTAATATTATTATCATTATAAAGACAAAAGAAATGTTAATTAAGAAAAATAATTTCAAAGTAATTATTTTGTAAAAGCTAATGGCGAAAGACTTCGTTAGGGACAGTTTTAATTATTGTCAGTGATTTTTATTTTAGTTTAGGCTTTAATTTATTTTAATTTAGGATTTTAGGAGATAAATCTTTTAAATGTAACTTATTAGGATTTAATGCGATTTAATGTTAGAAATTTAGGTGTTTTAAGTAGTTGTGTAATTTAAGATTAGTTGAATTTAAGGATTTTAATAAGGAATTAATTTTCTTTTTGCTTTAATTAAGCTGAGTTTATTTGAGTTTGGAAATTTCCTATTCTTAGGAATTTCCTTGTGGCCATCATTCCATATTTGGAATTGTTGTAAGCATTGTAATTCTATTGGTTAATTAGCATTATCACTCCATGTGAGGTAATAATGAGGTAATCTCCCTTATTTGGGCAGATATGCAATCCTGCCATCCGTATGGTCTGTGCGACGCGTGACGTCACACAGCGGCGCTCTTAAAGTTTATAAAACGGGGTGTTCGAGTTAGATCTCTCTCTCTCGCCGCAGTTTTGCTCTCTTAACCTTTGCTACAATGCACCCGGCCTCGTCGATCGCCGCGGACGATGTATTGGCAGCCGCGCCTCAAATTCTCGATGCGTTTGTTAGAAATAGGGTGTGTTAAATCAAGTTATCGTTAGTTAGAATAGGCAACCCGTGGATAGCCTACAATTTATACAATTTATTTGAGCGAAACATTACTGAAATTAATTTGCAAAATAAAGCTTGCAAATTTTGTGTTCAATGCACGTGTACACCCGTGCAGGATTCCACAAGTTACTTAGTGCTTCGTAAGTGAAAATTGTGCCTCGTAATTTAGTAGGATTCCACAAGTTATTTAGTGCTTCGTAAGTAAAATTTGTGCTTCGTAATTTAGTTATTTAGTGCTTCGTAAGTGAAATTTCAGTGCGTCGTAATTTAACTTTATGCTTCAAGAAGTTATAAGCCATAGCTTCGCCGAAAGTATCATTCTTGTAGAGAAGTGACATATTGTTATTTTGCAGTGTCGAATAAAATGGTTAAGTTTAATTAATGTGGTGAATGCGTTGTGCTTCTTTG
>JAFIDM010000007.1:1882966-1901122 GCA_023159025.1 Thereuonema tuberculata
CTAACTATGCGTGTTGTGTTGAGTACCACAGCCTTCTGGAGTTGTGCATAAGTGTTTTTGTGAAGCCCTAGTGTGATGAGGTTGTGTTGCAGTGTGTGAGGTGCCAGACCAGTGGTGCACAGGACGATGGGTACAACATGTACTTGGTCCTACCTCTGGAGCTCGTGTGCTAGGTACTGATCTTGTGTGCGTGAGTTTTCTGCATGTTCTTGCTGATAGGCACTGCAATGTCAATTATTATTATTATTATTTGTAGCTTTGATTCAATAATTTTTTTTGGAATAATTCTGATGTTAATATAAAAGCTCTTAATGCCCCTGTTAGTGGTCCTGGTCTTTTTATCTAAAGCTGGCCGAACACGTAGCAATATTGCTGGACAATATTGCTCATTTTTATTGCTAATTGATATTGCCAGTTTATATCAAGCGCGAACACAGAGTTTTTCCTAAACGAGTATTGCCCTGAATATTGATGGTTACGGCGCTTCGTGTTTCACTAGGGAGCCCTAGTCATTACACACTCAGTAAAAACGCCTTATAAACACACCACACGAGCAGAGCATAGGTGCGCTGGGGACAATATTCCCAGCAATTGTACGACATCGGTTTTATTTATACAATTTATTTGCGAATAAAATGGGAGCTATCCAGTGTAAGCATACTTGCGGTTAAGCCTAAACTTGTTACGAACGTACAGAATCATTCTAGTATTAAACGCCTTACCGCGATAGAAATCAATTAAGATTCTTTCATTATCAGTTGACAAAATGTTGTTGTTTGAATTATCTTTTTTGGGCCGACCCATTTTGCTGATTTTAAGCATTCTTTCTCAAAAAAAATGGTCGGAGTGAGTGAGTTAGTTTCCGATTTTCAAAGTCTCGCCTTCTTTCTACGTCACCATTGTCACGTGATTTCAGCCGTTCATGTGATTCGCTCACGCACCAGCAATACTTTTCGACAACTAAAATTGTTCCTTTTTTTCCAGCAATATTGCCGCATATTGCTACGTGTTCGGCCAGCATAAAACAATAAACAGTTGAATTATCTGTGCTGAAATTAGTATACTTAAGATGAGTAAAACACTAATAGTGTGAGAAATAGGCTATCTAAGATTGAATAATGGCGTCTGTCACACCTGATGCTGTCTATAATCACTATCGGTTGGACATCCCAAAGCGGACATATTGAACATCGCTTTTCGATCCTTTTCAATTATAACCAGGGCCCATATGTTTGACGCATGGTCCACTCTTTCGACCTATTTCGTCATGTTCCCAAGCGCGTCATTCAAATATTTATTCATCGTCCAAGTATGTATCAAATTATTAAAAGCTTTTGTTCATTTTACTACTTTTGTGTGCGTCTGTATATATATATATATATATATAAATATAAATATAACAGCCCTTGTAACACTTTCTTTTAAATATATTTTTGTTTTGTGTGAAAAAAAAAAAGGCCTCCAACGGAGAAAAACTTTCACATTAATATTAAATTCTTCTTAGAGCCATTAAATAGACACTAAAGCGATTTCTTCCTGTTTCATTCCTTCACTCAGTCATTCATCACTTGAACCTTCCATCTATTCCTCGATCAGACATCGCTTATTTAGAGGAGGATATTTTTCTTGGCTAAATAGTAAGGACACCTGGCAGCTCGTAAATTGCAAAAAGAAAAGTAACAAATTAAGAATAGAAAATACGCTTGATGTCTTAAAAAAATGGCGACTTCAAAATTTAACTGGGGCCAGTTTTTTTTTAAGTTCATTCTTTTTTTCAGTGAGGATTCTGCTAGTTTCTCCCACATATTTTACAGTTCACTGAATTATAATGGACTCCGACTTAGGGATCTTTTTGACAATCTCTTAAAAGTTCCAATCTATCGGTATATAAGCAAAGCTCTGCGTTTACGAAAGCACGTGACGCAGTGTCCAAGCGTCATTCCAAAAAGGGGAAAGCGTACCCTGCGCTATCTCCGTAACATCGCTTGAAGTTTGTACTTAGTTTTTCGTTTAGTAAGCTTGAGAATAGGTAAACTGATGATGAAAAATTAAAAACCTGCCAAGAAAGGTTACGATTTCCTTCATTTCAATGTCAGTTTTGTTATTATTAGGATCCAAATCAGGTTTCCAAAAGAACGAGCCATTTGTAACAGAGCGACTATGGGATAAAAGGATACCGTAATACTTTCGTTAACATTAACGTTCTGCTCATCGTTCCCACCTCCATATGGAAAAAACCTAAACTGTAAAAAAAAAAAAAAAAGCAAATAACAATAAAAAGAAAGTTTTTAGTAGCAATTCGGAGAGAAGGATAATATGTCACCATTATTTTTTTTTTTTTGTAACTTGCTTCACATATGAGGATTTATATATTCTTTAATCTGTGAAAAAAATGCTTTTCGAGTATCTTAGATAATACACCATTTGAAATTTTATGAATCGATATCCATCAAACTCTCTGTGAAGATCCTGTCCTTAGAGAGCTCTCCGCTGCCGTATTTCAAAAGTCACCCAGACGATCGCGTGAACTTTAGGCAAATCTGATCGCTTGTCAGATTGAAACTTGTGAATGGAGTATTAAGTAAATAATATACAGGATTTCAAAATTTATATTTTTTATCAAAGTAGTTTTTTATTTTTTATTTCGTGATTATACGGGAAATGTCATAAAACGTCTAATTCTATAGTGTTAAATATGGGATGACACAGATACCGTATTTACTCGCGTAATTTCCCCCATCGCATATTTTCCCCACCCCAGTTTTTGTGGATTACAAAATTCAATTTTTATTTTTATCGCATAATTTCCCCACCTCTACTTCAACGCGTTTCCAACATGATCTTGACTGGCGGTAAACTCACGACGACGCGACAATGTACCGTTACTTCCGCATTTCTCTATCCCACGCTACTTTAGGGGAAGATGCCACCCCCACCCCGATCAGTACAAGAGCAGACTCCTTCTGAATCAGTACAACAATAACTGTACTTTGAAGAAAAAACTAATGTTGAGATGTGATTTCTTATATTTTAAATGTTGCGTGTTAATAAAATTGTTGTTAATTACATTTCTTGCTTTAAAAATCAATATTTAACATGGTTTTCCTTACACTATCACCATATTTTTTTTCCTCAAATTGAAAAACATCCCGTAATTTCCCCACCCCCCTTTTTTTCTCAAAATATTGATGAAAAAAAAGGGGAAATTATGCGAGTAAATACGGTAATAATGGACATTTGATAATTGAATAAGAATAATGAAATTTTGAAAGTAGTCTTGTCCGGATTTGAGTTAAAGGAAGGAAAATTTATGAAGTAAAAAATATGCTTACAATTTTACGACATATATAAATATATACAGGTTAAATTTCATTGTTGCTTTTTATGCGGTTTTTGGTCTCAGGACAAACCGATTAAAAACCGATTTTTCCCATCCGATGTGGTTCGATCTTGCCGTGGTGGATGGACTTTAAACTAACAGTGCCACAACTGCTGAATGACTTGGAAGTAATTTCTTTAGTAAAAACCCGATACAGTCATGCACATTGAACAGTACAGTTAGTTTAACGTGCAACTCACGCCCTAGCCGTCGAATTGCGATTCACTTGTAGCCGTACCCATTTACGACGCTTAAAGCACCATCTATTGCTAACATTTGAAACTATTTTTTTTTTCTTAAGCCATACCATTTCCCATTTCTTCGAGTATATTCAGTTCAAATTTCAGGTCATTCTGACCAGTGGTTCTTTTTTTACAGCATGTTGAAAGTTGAACTTTAATTACAATCACCCTGTATATAAAAAACTAAAGAATGTACTTAAGAAGTATAATACTGATTTTGTTTTTTATTTGTTTATTAGTCAATTACAATGGGATCGGGATGGAAGTGGTTTAACCCTAAACATCCTTTCTCATCCAAATAGTTTTCAATAGCGTCACTGTCAGCACAGCTGCCAAAGGTTTTGTCTAGCATTTGCAAGCTCTTTAATTTGATCGGAGAGAGAGAAAAAAAATAGAATTTGACTAAATCGAATTATGCTAAGTAACTAAGTCTTTGATTAAGATAACGCAAAAACTAGTTACCTTACAGCGCTGAAACTTTGTGGTAGGCTTAATTATGAAAAAGAAGATTCCTAAAGTATTCACTGCAAGTCAAAAACTACCAAGATTCCTTGTCCTTTCAGCGCAACAATCACGACAACTAAAAACTGTGCCTTGGAAACTTTAAACAGTTGATGTTTAATACTATTACTGAATAAAATATGCCAATTGATTTTTGTACAAATTGGACCCATATGTGAATACCTTAATAAACGTTATCTCCTTAAAGCGATATCAGATAAACAAACGCTAAATTTGTAGAAAGTTTGCTGTAGGTTAAAACTCCACTATTCAACTATTTTTGGATCTCACTTTGTGGATATTAAAGTTGATACGCGTAGTGCCAAAATCTTGTTACCTAAACACATATACGTTTTGCTATGAGTCACCTTTTGTTTCTGTCTGAAAGAATTTGCTGCGAATAAAACACCAAAATTTTGGAAATGGCGTGCGTAGGGCGTGGTGGGTCAACCTTGACGGAGAACCTCTGGTGGCTGCAGCCCACGTGCATCTCGAAATGGCGAAGCTGCCGCAGCCCATAGTAAGGGTTTATTATTAGTCCAACAACGGCCTTGCGTTTTCGGTAACGAAGAAAGAGACAAAGGATTAAAAAAAGATCACAACAACAGTCCCAACCACATAACACAGTCTTTATCTCCATTTTTCACCCAAAAGTGTGATTCTTGAATGAATCAAGTCCAATTTCTTTTTTTTTTTAATTCCTGTTCCAAAGAAAAAAAATGTGACGGAAAGCCTTTAATGATCACTCGTCTTTGACGGGCTGAGTTCGGGAATAGATGGGAGGTTGCAGAACAAATTACACCACATGTAAAAAAACAAACAAAAAACAACAAAACATATGATGCGTAAGTACTTTAGCGTACAGGTCTGACGAACTGGAAACAAAATACAGTCCTGAAATCTTAATCTTGTTTGAAATATTGCTTAATCTATTTATAATAATTAAGCGTAGATGATCTACTTTATTACTGTGGAAATAATTTCCACCATTTTTTTTTTTACAAAGAAGCTAAATGAAAAGTGTTTTGTTGAAAATTTTTGTTCCTTTTTTTCTGTAGACAGTAGTTTTATTTTTATTTTTAATTAATTCCTATTTATTTACGCAATTCGTACATGTTCATAAAAATTAAAATAAACATTTTATCATTTGGAATCTTTTTTCAATTTTTTTTTTCTCTGTCAAGAATTTTCAAAATAGCTAAAATTCACTCCAATAGTAAACAACTTTTTTTTTTTTTTAAATCCTAATCTTGATATATAAACAAGGTAGGAATAGTGATTAGTAAACCAATCACAGTGCTTCGCAACGGCTTCTGAGTTACTTTACTTTAGAATAGATTGTGCCGGGATGGTCCAGAAAATGCTCGCGAGTCTGTTTGCGACCCCCTGCTATCTCACCCCTATTTATATGGAATAATCGTCATTCTTAATCTCAAACCTTGTTAATACACTGAATTCCTAATAATGATTAAAAAAAACAACAACTTAAGTTGATGAGGGGATCGAACCCACGATCTCCGCGTTATTAGCACGACGTTCTAACCAACTGAGCTAACAGGCCACCTACAACATTCAACATTCAGGCCATCTACAACTGAGCTAACAGAAGCCGTTGCGAAGCTTTGTGGGATATGTATCCACAGACAGACAAACCGGCGTCTTTCAGAAACCTAAAATGAATGTTTCTTTATTTGTTTGTCCCGAAAGCGTTCCTATACCATTCATCAGATTGGATGAAACTTTGGTAAGTTGTTGTGAGCACGCCCGTGAAGGTTTCTGAATTAATAGAACCATTTTACAATATCTGGTGCGCGAGTCGTTTCAACAAATGAGTGTATTTCCGGTTTCAACGTTTGCAGTTTCCTGTGCGACTCGCATTTGCAATGACCATCAACAAAGCATAGGGACAATCGCTATAAGTGTGTGGACTAAATGTGGAAAATCCATGCTTCACACATGGACAGCTGTATGTGGCCTGCTCACGTGTCGAAAAACCTTCTGATTTATTCGTGTATGCACCAGACGGAAAAACAAAAAATAAGGTGTATCCAAAAGCACTTCAATAAACAGAAGTAAAAAACAAACACTTTCTTTCTTTGAGTGGCATTGCAACGCATGCCGGGTACAGCTGATAATAAGTAAAATAAATTAATAAAAAAAATAAATAAATAAAATGTGTCAAAATTTACGCTAGATTACAATTTGGCACTATATATATCCAATCTTTTTTTTTTTTTTTTCCGTTTGTAACATCGAGAAATGTTATATTTGCTATATTTAATGGTTGGTTTTCTTCGGTCAGGATGTCAAATTGAATCCACAGAGTTATCAAGCTTTTAGACTGATCGGCAAATACAAAGAAATTAGGCCTTTAATAAGAACCCTCGAAAAATTCCTAATTTATTGGCAAGCTAAATCGCTAACACTGGCTAATCTGGTTAAATTTTTACTAAAAATTAGACTACAGTTAGATCTACTCTTACATGAAAAATTTAGTGAAAAATTTATGGTTGTTTTTCTGTTTATTTACGTAACTTCCTTAACATTTACAGAATTTCGTCACAGTTTCTACAAAACAGAACCTTTTCTTTAATTCCTTATTTTTTTGGAAAAACTTATAACTTTATTATACTGCTGAAACAAGGAGTTAAATTGACGTTATAGAGAAATTAGGATGGGAAGTTGACAGCTGAAAAGATGGCGCCATACTCTTACAGAAAGATAACGAAATATAAATCGAAGCCATATTGTCTGCTTTGATTCAGTTCTTTTAATGAATATGATAAAATATTCTATCATTTTATCTTTATTTTAGTTAAATTGTATAAAACTTGTAAATGAGCATAAATGAGCATTGATATTAAATCTATTTTCGTGGAACTGTTGTTAAGTAAGAAATAATAACACCAGAAAGGTGTAAAATTTGACTCCTCGACGCTTCGAGAACATTCTCAATCTGTAAGGAAGTGAAACCTTACAGAGAATGAATGCTGGCCTCTGACTGAAGTATTAATAAAAAGAAAAAAAAAAAAAAACGGTTATTTTTACTGCCGTGAAAGGCTAAAGCCAACCAAATACTGCACAAAAACCTCTCGCCCTTAAGATTTCTTTCCAAAGCCACCAGCGATTATACGAGTTAAAAATAGGGTTGTTGGCGAATATGAATGATAGATATTTTGAATGGCAGAGGCAACACGAAACACGAAGCTATTTTCAGGCTTCTCCGAAGGAAGACAGACAAAATCCCCGTAACGACCGGCAGCATTCGTTGACAGATTAGGCCTAAAGTGAGAATTCACCAGCCACTGACAAAACAGCGTCTCGACACTTCCGGAAAAGAAGGTACAGGATGTCTCGTATGCCTGCGTAGTGGATCTACAAATACTGATAGATAAGGATTTGTAGGACTTGTTTTCTCATCTAATTTTGCACTATTAGTAAGCTCTGCATTTACTGATCAATAATAAGTTTAAGAATTGCTATTATGATATATATATAAGGTGATTCATAAAGTACTGGAAAAATAGGCCTATAAAGAACGAACAGCGAAATATTTTTCTGTCAAATTCGGTGTAAAAAAAAGTAAAATAGGGCATGGAATTCCGGTTCGAACGTGCGATTTTGAGTCGGATGATGGGGTCGCCCATTTTAATCTTTTTTCTGCCACGATGAAAAAAAAATAGTCTAGTTAGCATCCTTCACAACCGGGAAGAACAAGGAAAGGAACCCCCGGGCTCCTTGTTTGAAATAAACCCAAAGGAGTCAATACTCCATTTAACTTAGCCTATTTTAATCTCGCTTCCCTTTCCTTGCTCTTCCCGGTTGTGAAGGGTGCTAACTAGATCATTTTCTTTCATAGGAGCAGAAAAAATGGGGACCCCATCATCCGACTCAGAATCGCACGTTCGATCCGTAAATCCAAGCCCTATTTTATTTCTTTTTACACCGAATTTGACAATAAAATATTTCGATGTTCGTTCTTTATAGACCTATTTTTCCAGTACTTTATGAATCACCCTGTATAACTGATAATTGTGATTGTATATATGACTGAAAAGTCTTTGCCATCGATATATTTAAAAACTGCGAAAAAAAGACCATTAAAGTTACATACAGTACTGTGTTGTATAATCAATAATTTTGAATAACAATTCTGGATTGATCCATTATTTTTACAGTTTTTCTGTCAAATACGCGATCTAAAGAATAGTGGAATATCGTTTCATTTCGTAAAATCAACCAGAATCAAATCAACCAAATTCGAAACCTTAAGAAATGCCTTGTTGATATATATAACTTTTCATTAACAACGACAAGTTACGTATTTCTTAATTTTAGTAATGACACCTAACTTTTAGTACACTTAACTTATGGCGTAAATTCGAATTTTTTCTTTAATTTTTTTAAAATTATTTTTACGTAACTGCTTTTTGAAATTCTAGAAAATTAACATCCAAATTACCATTCATTAGTTCCCGCTTACACTGAGCATTTAATAAGTGGAAATTAATCAGAAAAAAAGTTAAAAAAGAACTATAAAAATGGCGCCTCTTTGCCGGATACAGACTGTAGTTCCCCTAGAAATCCTATATGCTGTTATGCTACCTTTTCTTTTTTGTCGTTAATGCTAATTAACCTGCTAATTTGTCTTTAACATTTTATTAGGTTTTTCCAGAAACAAAACATGAAGAGGTTTATAACCTCCTTGCAGTAGTTGAAAATCTCCAAGGAGGATAAGGCTTCTTTTTTTTTTAAGAACTTGGCTGACGAATGACTTCAAGGGGAAGGGATAAGCAATGAAGGGGGTTAATTTCGATGTTATCAATATCCTTCAAGTGATGAATACCGCGCCTTGTTGTAGGAGGGTGGAAATATGAGAAGACATACTGATAGATCTACTACTATTCACTTAAAAGCGAATTCCCGAGGAATTTATTTTTTTAAGTACCTATGTTTTCTTTTAAAGTGTTTATGTTAAAAACAAATATTACTTATAACTTAATTCGTATATTCTAACTAAATAATATCTATTAAACAATCTACAGAAAAGACACTAAGTCATTCTTGGTAAGAACACTTTCCAGAACATGGGAAAAAAATATTTTGAAGCAGATTTGTTCAGAAAGACATCACCAGGGAATAATGCGGCACTGCGAACAAAACAAAAAACGAATACAGAAAAAATGGAATTTTTGTAAATTGGCTCACCGTCAGTCGACCACAAGGTAAGTTTAATCGATAAATTTTATTTCATTGTAGCAATTTTGGAATAGCTAAAGCAAATTCTGATATCTTTGTAAACATAAATACAGCAGGGCCACAATTTGTCTGATGGTGATTTTTAGAAACGAATTTTGGGAATTTCCACCATCTCTATTTCTCTTTCATATGTTCCGGGCTGTGCTGCTACTGAACCACTGGTTTTCCCTAAAAATAGCTCAGTGTAGGAAAGTTAAATTAGCAAAAATTCTATAAGATTTTAAAAGTGACAAATAACATTCAAAAGAAACACTGCTTATAATGGCTTCATTTTTAATAATTTAAAATACATTAAATTTTATCTTTTCATCCTTAAATATACTAAATAATTAGTCATTTAATGAACACTCAGTATCTTAAATATATAACTATGTAAATTTTAGCGTATAGTACTGTGGCAAAAGAAATAGTACGGCGGATGTTCACTAAAAATCCGTTTGGGGCGCTGCTTAGTGTGTTGCGCAATATTACAAGCCACTTGTCTGTCAGCAGGAGATACTTCAGTTTGACGTTCGAGGTATTAAAGAGTGGAAGCTCAATTGTGAACGATTCTAAATGCTGGCGAGAGTCCACACAGGACCAAATAATATCAGCGAACAGATGGGGCTTTCAGATAGTGGAGATTCACTGCGGAAGGCTGGAAAGCAATGGATGACTACGACTACAAGATAAATATAGCGAACTGGTATTCGTATGTAGCTCTACAAGGGTTGATAATTAATCCAAGATGTTCTACGATCATTCAGGCAGTTTCCTGGAAGATAATAGAAGTCAGAATTTAAAATGGAAACAATACCTTCATAATTTCTGACCATTGTAGGGTTAGAAAATAAGAAAGCACACGTGGGATGTGCCACGGCCCTACCCCAAATACAATAATCAATATGTAAATATTTTATACCGATTCTTTGGTTTCTTAGCACCAGTTTCGCTGTACGAGTGTCTTTTCGAAAATTATCTCTTTAGGACACGACAGATTTTCGATCTGAATTTTTTTTTTTTTTTAAACATCTGCATTCGTTAGTCTTTACGACGTGATAGACCTTGTAGTCTTGGGAGTTTGTCCCTGACATTCAATCCTGCACTTAATCGATCTACGACGCTCATTTTAATAAAAATCCAATTGGACGACAAGGATGGCAAAAAATAAAATAAATAAATAAATAAATAAATAAATAAAATAAAAAAATAAAAAAGATAAAAAATCATTATCTATTTTTTTTAATGTCTACAGCTAGTATTGATTTTGATTATTAAAAAAAACATCAAAAGAAAACAGAAGATATTGCTAGTTCAATGAACAGATTTTTTCTGAATTCTCGTTTTTATTCACTCCACTGGTAAAACGCTGTAACTCCCTCATTACGTAAGCGCGTTCTGATTTCGGCAAAACTGAATTACAATTAACCAATTTGAAGAGAGGTGTGTCTCGCAGGAAGGTCACATGTGGGTGGATATACATTTTTGATTTCGTTACTTGGAAATCGCGATGTAGTTTTATAAATTGAAGCTTTAATAAATGAGGCTAAAATAACAAATAAATAAATGGGAAAAAAAATCTAGGACTAAGCTCTACTGTGAAATGACATTTTGAAATGTCAAATACAAAGAAAATTATTGAGGTGGTTTTATTCAAAAGATACTCAACTGAAATGGATTGCATCTGTGTAAGGTTCTCAAAAACTCAGGGGCGCGGCATAATTTATTCGAGATGTTTTTTTGAATAAAAAGAAAATAAGATAAATAAATATCGTTAATGGAAGATAAATTTTATAATTTGTTGATTTTCAATAAATATTAATTAAAAAAATTGAATAGTTGATAGAAATAAACATCTCAATTTCAACTTAATCATCTCAAAGCAGCAATTATTAAAGCTTCAAATTTATAACAATTTTTGTTTTAGTCTGTACTGTATGATTATAAAGAACGTATTCTTTTCTGAAAGAAAAAAAAATAATAATTCAATTCGCATTAGTTATTTATTGTCCTCCAAATGAAAGGTGGCCGGCGGAAGTTTGAACTGCGCAGCCCTTCCGGTAGCTGATCAATTATGTTTTCCTGTCACAATGGACGACGGGGTCTGTTTTCACTGAGAAAGACATGTTGATAACGCCAAATTAAAACTTCTCTCGACTATTTAGCGTTATTTCAATACCAGTTGCTAACAATAAGTATTTATGTAAATAAATAAATATATTATTATTTATAAATACAATGCTCTTTTGCAAAGTAACAAGCGATTACCGTAATGGCGGCGTCCTGTCAAAAAATCAGACGGAAGTGCCTGACCAGACTAATCGATGATACATGCGCAGATCTCACAAAACAGGGCGACCATCTCTCATTTGGAGGACTTATAAATGCTATTCATTTTAATCAGATCAAAGAAAGCGAAATTAGTGGATTAGCTATCCATTGTTAGACGTTGCTGTTTCAGTTCAAATGATTTTCTGTGGGAATTATTGTTCCCTTCAAGCGCTGATTTCCCAACGCGGATCCATACAGAATGAAAACTTCAAATACCAAAGTTAGATCTTCTTTTCTCCTTAACTATGTACATCAAGTTTCAAGAACATCCATTCAGTGATTCAAACGTTATTAGAAGGGATATACACACACACACACACAGACAGAGTGAGCAATTGGAATGAGTTCCTAAGTAGGGCCTAAATTAGAAAAAAGTTTTAATTTTGATGCTTCGTTTTTAGCGGCCCCTAGATTAAGCTTGCCTGTAAAACATAGGGGACCGCTCTTGCTTTTATGCTTGCTGGATGTCACAGTCTGTAGTGGTCAAACGGTTAGAGATATTAGAATGAAACCTTCACCATTGTGTTCAGCATCAAAAAGTAGGTGACCACGTCCAAAAAAATCAGACCTCTAGGACCACTCCCTGACCGGATGTGGGGGGGGGGGGGTTAAAAGTCGGTGCTTCATACGTTTTTCTTTTATTATATCTCAGCAACCGTTTGTCTGGCAAAAACGTGACCACCACCAATGTGTTCAGAGGGTCGATATTGGGGGGGGGACGTATGTCGCCGTTTTCATCTTTATCGGAAGCGACCACTTTTGACCCCCCAACTTCCAGTTTGCTGTAAGCGTCCATTAGGTTCATTGTAAACGCTGGTTATGTTCACTCTACTTTTATTTATAAAATTGTGCATATTATGGGGCCGCTTTGCTTTTGACACTGTCTAAAAACATTAATTATCTTTTTCTTTTTTTTTTTAATTTTCTTAGGTTATTGGTTAATATATACTGTGACGTCTGTAAAATGCAACAATTTTTCTGAACGGTAAACGTCACTTGTTCCATGAAACTAAAAGAGCGGGTATTCCTTTGAGAACCTCTGCAATAGACACAAAATGCAAAGAATGGGTAGATGTTGGTGAACACAGAGCGGCCAACTTCTTCCAAAAAAAAAAAAAAGCTTATTTGGAAAGATGATTTAAAAGAAGATTTTATTTTGTTTTATAAGCTAATAATATTTACTCTTTATTTTTATTTTATTTTATACATTTAATATTACATAATAATATATGTAAAGTGCATCTACCATTGGAGTCTCACCCACCCTGACTTGTCTACGCTCCTCTGCGCATTCATTATAATTTGATCAGAATCTCGCTGCAGAAGCTCAGTCGGCTACGACCAAGTGTGAGAAGTAGGAGGATCGGACACGTGTGAAGGAACACATTTAAAAAATGACTCGTTTTTTTTTATACATATATTTATCTTACGCCCTGTGATTTTTCTCTCATCTTAACAACGGAAATGTTCCCAATACAAATTTTAATATTTTGAGTTAATGTTAAAAAAAAATGGCGGCCATTAAGGATCTAGGAATTCTAAAAAAAAAGGTGAAGATTTGAAAGGATTCATATTTACGGCAAACTGCTGATTTACAATAACTGATAACCACCTGATTACTGATTGAAAACACGTAAATGAGTATTTTTCGTATGTTGTATTTCATCATTTTGTATTTATATTCACTTATTTAAATACTGTAATAATCAACATTCTTCCACCTTATTCACGTTTCATTAAATACCTTAAATCTCTTTATTTAGGCCTAAAAGTGTATTGTCTTGTTTTCTACGCTTTATAATAAATTAATATCTTTCTACCAAGCTGACTAAGGTTCTGAATTTTACGCTTGGCTGCAATATATTTTCTAATTATAACATTATTTTATTTTTAACAAAGGTTTGATGTTGTTCAGCTGTTAAATGTTTTACGTTGTTAAATTAAGAATAATTTTCTTCTTTTCATTTGTATTTTATATATAGAACCATCAGTAAGTCTTAATGTTAAGTTAAGACGAAATATCGGCATGAGATTTGGATTAAATTGTTATTTCTTGTGTGTAATTTGAAATATTTTCTTATTGTTTGATTTGGGGGGGGGGGAGGTCCTTGTAAGGAGCGCGTGCGAGATCTGTGCCCTTCCGAGTCTTCTGTGATGATCATCGGCGGGATAAGCCTGGCTGATGAGTCGTGATAAGGACGAAACAGCTGGTTCGATTCCTTTAATGAAAATTTACGGTGTAAATGTGACAAAACTTACTCTCTCAATTTTATCCTATTTCGCAATACACATTAAATCTCTTAATGAATATTTACTTTTTTTGCTTTAGCTGTAGTGTGAGGAAGAAAATGGCACAGAGCGTGTGTGTGTGTGTGTGTGTGTGTGTGTGTGTGTGTGTGTGTATGTGCATCACTATTTTAGGATCACAGTGCGTTACATTTTCTTGGACAATAACACTGTAAACGCAAAAGAAGATCCAACAAATATGTGTGAAAGACCATGTGCTACTTACAAAACCAACAAACTTCATGCAAGATTTTCACAACAAAAGTTTATTAGATCTAAAGCAGGTTTTGAGTTATCTACGAGTTCTAAAAACACAAATGCTTTGTAAGTTTTATTTGTTATTATTATTCTTTTGTCTCGGCCCAATATAAGCTGATAGCGAGAATTAGCGCATACGTTAACGCTTTGAAACACGGTAATATACTATTAATAGGCAAAAACGATTGTATGTTTGTCATCAAAATGGAGAGAGCGGGGAGAGTCGGAGAGAGAATATTTTAAATTGTATTTTAATTTTAATTTTGTTAGTAGTCTATATTTTCAATTTTAAACATATACTACAGTCAGTGTGGGGAATAATGATTCTCCCAGAATGCAACACAGCTTATTGATTGAGCTCTCCTGGCCGACCGCTAACATTGAAAGAGAAGAGGTCGATTCTCTTCTCTTTCAATGTTAGCGGTCGGCCAGGAGAGCTCAATCTATAAGCTGTGTTGCATTCTGGGAGAATCATTATTCCCCGCACTGACTGTAACAAATTTTTAATTTTAAAAATACACTAACAAATGTCTTTTTGAAAAGAAAAAATAGTTGATTTAATGTTGGTGCGTAATTCCTACTCCCCTGTAAGGCATTGTGGGGCACTCTCTCGTAGGCTCACTTTGGAGGAGCCTATTATTTTAGGGCAGGAGGTTTAACTTCCGTGAATAGTTCACGGGTTGCAACTAGTTTCTTTAAATTGATCATATATGTTTTGATCGGTCAGCGAAACCACAAAAATACCAATTCGAAGTCCTTGTTGCAAATCCTTACCTGTTTTGTCTATATTTTCTATTAATGCAGATATTATATTGAAAATCTATTTTAGATATGTTATTCATATAACACTAGTCAAAAAGATCTCAATGTAACTTAAATAATTGTTCTGTGATATTGACTTATAGGCATTCATTCATTACCTAGTATTACTATATTACAATATTATTTTTCTGACAAATATTTGGCTAATTTAGTAACCCTTTTATCGTCTTGTTTTACTTTATGTTCAAGAGAACAAAAATACAAAAAATATTTGTTATATTAAGCTTCCGTGTAACTCAAAAATTAATTTTTAATGTTTGAATATAGACAGCGTTATCACAGTTAGACGACCCCATTCAAATCGACCAATCCCTGTTTATTTCTAATTCATAAGCAGCGATGTGAGATCACAGCAGAACAAAGGGTTTATTGATGGGATTTGTGCAACGGCAACTACAGTAAAACTTTTTAGATTTGAAACAAACCTGCAGTTTTAATATAGAAATACTAAAGCTGCTTTTAAATTAACTTCCTTGGAATTCTGATTATTAAAAAACGTACAATTTGCTTTCGAACTGCGATAATGAGAACAGAGCTTTCGTAAAGTTTTCGTTGCTGCCACATTTCAAATTTTCTGTGATCATTCCGCTTCTTCAAACGCGACTTGTTACCGCGAGTGTAGGTTGAAAAACAATTGTTACGATGTACTGTACGTTTCAGAAAGCCAGACCCGTCACTCGCGGACGATTCTACTCCGCAGAGGAGTGATACGCTGTGATGGGCACTTTCCTAAGAAATTCTTTTGGACTTTATCGCTTTTAAGAAAAAAAATAACGGAGGAGAATTTTTGCAATAGTATTTATTCCTTCCATAAATTCTTTCCCGAAAAGCGCAAATAGAACGCAACTACTAGTAAACTGATAAAAAGTAAACATCCCATCTTTATTTCTCCTCACCCCTAATTTGATGAAATCGAAGGAGAACTGACGCATGCGCAAAAGCCTTGAAGGCTCTCGTAAACAAAAACGAACAATAATGCTTATCAGGAAACAAACAAATAATAAATAAATATAAATAAAAACAAGAAGTTCCTGAAAGAACTCAGTATATATTTATTTTAAAATGTTTTAATTAAAATTGCTTTTATTTTTTTATTTATTTTTTTAAAGTGCTGAAAATCCAAAAAGCCTACGTTTCTTATTAAATTATAATATTTGCTAAATACAACAGTAAAAACTTTAATTTTTCAGTGAAAAGTTTTAATTAAATCCGCATTATATATTTAGAGTGGCTAAAAAAAACAAACTAATAATTTCAATCATGTCAGATTATGCGCAAATCCGTGTGCGAAATAAGCGGATTAATATCATTGAATTGAAAAAGAGATTTTACGTGCCTGGTGATTCAATGAAAAGAGCAAAAAACGAAGGCACAACGCAAATAACAAGAGAGGAAAGGATTCGCACCCTGAGTTTGTCATCGGGAAGAGACTGGGACGGACCGTTTCGTCCTTTTTAGGACTCATCAGCCACCCAAACTCCACCGATGACAGACTCAGAAGTTGCGTGAAAGCCGTAATCCCGGTTCTCGCTCCCGAGTATGGGACCTCCCTTCTTAAAAATCCTAACAATAAGTGTCAATCAAGGATACATTATTTATTCCTTGGCCTGCACATGGCTATTGTCCTCCAAATGAAAGTTGGCCGGCGGAAGTTTGAACTGCGCAGCCCTTCCGGTAGCTGATCAATTATGTTTTCCTGTCACAATAGACGCCGTCGTCTGTTTTCACTGAGAAAGACATGTTGATAACGCCAAATTAAAACTTCTCTCGACTATTTAGCGTTATTTCAATACCAGTTGCTAACAATAAGTATTTATATAAATACATAAATATATATTATTTATAAATACAATGCTCTTTTGCAAAGTAACTAGCGATTACCGTAATGGCGGCGTCCTGTCATAAAATCAGACGGAAGTGCCTGACCAGACTAATCGATGATAGATGCGCAAATCTAACAAAAACTGGGCGGCCATCTCTCATTTGTAGGACAACAGGCACTAGAGGAATTTAATAAAGGCATTAAAAATAGAAATAAGCCGTAAATTCATAAGTGAAAAAGAATTTTACGTGCCTGGTGATTCAAATGTATCCTTGATTGATACTTATTAATTGTTAGGATTTTTAAGGAGGGAGGTCCCATACTCGGGAGCGACAACCGCGATTAAGGCCTTCACGCACCTTCTGAGTCTGTTGCGAATCCTTTCCTCTCTTGTTATTTGCGTTGTGCCTTCGTTTTTTGCTCTTTTCATAATATCATTGTTAGGTACTCTTTTTCTCTGCGGGATTTTTGTCGTCTTCCCGCTCTAAGTTCTCAACGAGAACTCGTCTGAATAAAATTTCAAATCAAAAAAGTTAGATTGTGTAAGGTGACCAGATTTTTACATTGGCAAAGCGGGACACCATTGACCGGGGGGAGGGGGGAAAGAAAAAAAAAACCGGAATCTCCAGTTCAACAACCAAAAAAAAAAAAAGGAATTCAATAACAACAACAAAAAAAATCGGGACTTTTTTAAAACACCGCTGGAAGCGGGACAAATTATTAAAAATCGGGACTGTCCCGCCAAAATCGGGATATCTGGTCACCTTAGATTGTGTCTACTTTACAAGAAGTTGCATGCAAGGGTTCAAATGTCATTACTGGGACACATACACAGACTGAGTGGTTTGATAAGCCTCACTTTCCTAGGAAAGCAGATTAAAAATAATACCTTTATTTTACTTCAATCCTATATTTAAGTGAAAGGACCAAATGTTCTTATATTCCTCCACTATTAACTGGTAATAGTTTGAATCTGGTTTCTCCAATTCAACAACAAAAAATTACAATTTTAAGGGAGTTAAAAAATAATGAAAACTAATAGATGGGGTAGAGAAGGTCAGAGGGTCAGGAAAGAAAATATATAATAGCCCCTCAGCCAAAATAAATTATAAATGAGCTTTTGTCAATATAGGAATCACTAAATGAAAATAATTTAAAAACAAATATATAAACCACATAATTATCATCATTATATATTATTTCTCAAAGGGTTTTTTTTGTCGGACCGCTATATTTCCTTTACTACTTCATCAAAATCAATGATTGAGGCATCATTT
>JAFIDM010000007.1:1906496-1918490 GCA_023159025.1 Thereuonema tuberculata
TTTTTGGTTATTGAATTCCTTTTTTTTTTTTTGGTTGTTGAACTGGAAATTCCGTGTTTTTCTTTTTCCTTCCCCCCTCCCCCCGGTCAATGGTGTTCCGCTTTGCCAATGTAAAAATCTGGTCACCTTACACAATCTAACTATTTTTGATTTGAAATTTTATTCAGGCGAGTTCTCGTTCAGAATTAGCGCGGGAAAATGACAAAAACAGTACCTTCTAACAATGATATTATGAAAAGAGCAAAAAACGAAGGCACAACGCAAATAACAACAGACTCAGAAGGTACGTGAAGGCCTTAATCGCGGTTCTCGCTCCCGAGTATGGGACCTCCCTCCTTAAAAATCCTAACAATTAATAAGTATCAATCAAGGATACATTTGAATCAACAGGCATGTAAAATCTCTTTTTCACTTATGAATTTCCGGCATATTTCTATTTTTAATGCCTTTATTAAATTCCTCTAGTGCCTAGCCATGTGCAGGCCAAGGAATAAATGTATCCTTGATTGATACTTATTAATTGTTAGGATTTTTAAGGAGGGAGGTCCCATACTCGGGAGCGAGAACCGCGATTAAGGCCTTCACGTACCTTCTGAGTCTGTTGTTATTTGCGTTGTGCCTTCGTTTTTTGCTCTTTTCATAATATCATTGTTAGAAGGTACTGTTTTTGTCATTTTCCCGCGCTAATTCTGAACGAGAACTCGCCTGAATAAAATTTCAAATCAAAAATAGTTAGATTGTGTAAGGTGACCAGATTTTTACATTGGCAAAGCGGAACACCATTGACCGGGGGGAGGGGGGAAGGAAAAAGAAAAACACGGAATTTCCAGTTCAACAACCAAAAAAAAAAAAAGGAATTCAATAACCAAAAAAAAAAAAAAAAATCGGGACTTTTTTAAAACACCGCGGGACGCGGGATAAATTATTAAAAATTGGGACTGTCCCGCCAAAATCGGGACGTCTGGTCACCTTAGATTGTGTCTACTTTACAAGAAGTTGCACGCAAGGGTTCAAACGTTATTACTGGAGACACAGACACACAGACTGACTGGTTTGATAAGCCTCACTTTCCTAGGAAAGCAGATTAAAAATAATACCTTTATTTATGAAGAATCATTCTACTTCAATGCTATATTTAAGTGAAAGGACCAAATGTTCTTATATTCCTTCACTATTAACTAGTAATAGATTAAATACTGGTTTCTCCAATTCAACAACAAAAAATTACAATTTCTAGGGGGTTAAAAAATAATTAAAACTAATAGATGGGGTAGATGAGGTCAGGGGGTCAGGAAAGAAAACATACTATAACAGCCCCTCAGCCAAATAAAATTATAAATGAGCTTTTGTCAATACAGGAATCACTAAATGAAAATAATATAAAAACAAATATATAAACCACGTAATTATAATATAGAAAGCACATTATATTTCATTATAGAAATATAATGAAGAACTTGTTCTTCATTAAGCATCGCTGTACCGGGGGATTCATAAAGTACTGGAAACTTTATGAATAATATCTTTTAAACTACTGCTCACAAAAATCTGAAACTTTTTATATAAAATCGTCAAACATATAAGAGTTACATTTTCATGTTATTATTTATTCATTATTATTGAAATTCATTTTATTTGCATTCAAACACCCACAATATATCGAAATTATTATTAAAAAAATTATTCGACTGTCTCCCAAAAAAGTCATTTATCAGAATGCATTTTCAAAAACAATACAGTTTTTTTTTTAAAATTAAACAAAGGAATTAATGAGAAAAGTGTTTAGATTAGATTTTCCTAATTAGGTTTCTGTATCATTTGAATATTGGATCCAGACTTTTAGAGTTTAAACAACATCACAATAGTTATTTAAATATACGATACATTGGGGGGTATTTGAATGCAAATAAAATGAATTTCAATAATTTAATGAATAAATAATAACATGAAAAAATAACTCTTAAATGTTTGAAGATTTATATAAAAAGTTTCAGATTTTTATGAGCAGTAATTTAAATATATGGGGCGGTGAAAACCACCAGTACTTTCCAGTACTTTATGAATCACCCGGTATTTCGCAGAAAGCTACTTTTTCTGCTTCTTCATGTTTAATTACAAAGCAAAATAGAAACAAACGTAGAATAATGTAAACAAAAATAGGCAATGTTTATATTGTTTACAATCCCTTGAAAAGCTTCACGATTTTTACAACTGTAGAATAATTTACTTGGACATAATCCAGATCCATTGGTAACTGTACTATATAAAAACATATTTGACACAACCGCACGATTTATGATTGAAGCTTGTGTTATAAATAGTTTTCATTGTTTCAATAAACAAAACGGAGAGGAAATTAGTCCATTTTTATTAGAAAAATTCAAAAACCCTTGTAAAAAAATCATGACATTTTCAATGATTGTAAACATTATAAACATGGCCTATCTCTGTTTGTTTAAATTATTCTACATTTGTAAAAATCGCGAAGCTTTTCAAATGATAGGCAATGTTTACAATGTTTACAATCTTTATTAATCATCATCTTCTCTATATCACAAAATAAATGTAAAATTTATGAAAAAAAATTCGTTAATTCCAATATCCAAAAATATAATACTTTCAAAATTAAAGAATTAAATGAAGATAAAGAAAAGAAAAGATTTTTCATTCCTTATCTTAATCAAAATAGTTTAATATTGAAAAAAATTTGCAGAGATTTTAACATTAATATTGGATTTAATTATAATAATAAATTAAAGAATTTTTTATGTAAAAAAACTTAATGAAAGTGACAAAAAAGGAGAAATGGGGACAGTATACAAAATAGAATGTTTGTATTGTGACGAGTTTTATCTAGGGGAGAGCAAAAGAACTATTAAAGAAAGGGCCCTGGAACATGGATATTACATTAGAAACAAATTGTTTGATAAATCAGAAATGGCAGAACATTGTTCCAGGAATGCCCATTGCATTAATAAAGAAATTAAAATTTTATGTTTTGAGAAAGATTGTAAAATAAAAAAAACAATTGAAAGTTTATACATATGAAATACTAAAGATAGAAATATAAATAGAAACAATGGTTAGTAATGTTATTGAAAACTTGGCTAGGGATTTAATTAGACAATCTCGATGTAATAATAAGGTAAGAATAGATGAGATGAATTGTTAAAGTGATAGTTACTACAATGGAATGTTATAACTATCACGATTTCACTTTCCATATTTGTTATGAATTATTGTAGCTTGAAGAAGAGAAGAAGAAATGTCTCTTCGAAAATTCCTTTAAAAATAAATGTATTTTAAATTTATTTTTAATTTTACATTTATTTTGTGATATAGAGAAGATGATGATTAATAATATATCTAGAAGGAGTGAGATAAAGAAGAATTACGGTATGTTTACAATCTTTGTTTAAATTATTCTTTAAGCCTGAAGCAGCAGAAAAAGCAGCTTTTTGCGAAATATAGCGATGTTTTGTGAACAACTTGTGTTTCCTGTGTTTACTGTAATATAAAAACATATCCTTTATTTTTATATGTTTTATATTATTTTCATTTTGTGATTCCTGTCTGTTGTAATATGGAATACTTTAATATTATTAATACTTTAAAATTAATAAAAGTAATACTTTATTTTTATATAACTTTAATAACATTTTCATACTGAAGTCGTTCTTAAATTCAAGATATTTTAATTATTATTTTTTTTTTCAAGACAATGTTGAGAGGCTCAGTTGAACTAAAAATTATCAATACTCATAAGGACTGCATTATTTCAAAAAAAAAAAAGTCAGCACATAAAGCAAGCTTCATTGATTTTTATGGAGGAATTTATTAGTTTCTAAAGAAAGACTGTGAACTTAAGCAGATAGGTTGAAGAGCAACCATTTTTTGAGCGATTAGCTTTTGCCGCTCTGAAACATTCTTCGCTATTTCAAATTCGTTCAGCTGTAGCTAACGAACGTTTAGAAGGGGCCGAAGAGAGATCGCACTGTCTCCCTCCCCAACGACATTCTGAATTAAAAGGGTTGATGTAGGATTTTTTTTTTATGGTTGGATGTTTTATGGAAGCAATAAGAGAAAAATACGAATTTTTGAATCTCGATCCATGCCCGTCCCTCAAAACGAATATAAGTTATATTAGAAACTCGTTTATCCGAATCGCGTTTATCTGAAAACGTGGTTTATTCGAAATGATTTTTAGCAAATTTTAAAAATACACAAGAACATTTTTCCGTCGCTGTAGTCAATATTTAATAGCGTATTACCTGTAACTATGTAACTGTAGCTCTATTAATATCATTAATATACGATAATTAATGTAGATAATATTAATAACGTGTACATTATATCCTAAAATAACTTCAAAAATCAAATTCTGTAGTCAACCCTTTAGTTAAAATTTTATGTGAATCTCATTATGAATCTGAAAGATTACTTCTTGAATCATGTTTTATAAATTGGAGTAATTGTATTAATAAGGAAAAATCTTTGAAAGTAAACGAATCTCATTTGGCATTTATGAGTAAAGGGCCAAACGCACTACTCCGTCTTCCGTTATGTTTCCGTAACGTAATTGCATTAGTGACATAGTTACGTATTCAGGGTCACCAGAATTGAGCCTCGTAAGACGTAACGGACATGTTCAAATCGACAAACATATATTATATAAATATAACGGCTATGTTCGTCGATTTGAAGATCTCCAAACGTCTTACGAGACTTAATTCTGGTGACCCTGAATACGTAACTACGTCACTTAAGCAATTACGTTACGGAAACATAACGGAAGACGGAGTAGTGCGTTTGGCCCTTTACAATACAAAACTGAAAGAGATACTGAACTTGTTGTAAGTATATTGTTATAAATTATTTATCTTTGTTATTTTTGTGGAGGTTTTGTTAGAATTTATTTTATTGTTATTTTATTGTTATTCATGTTTGGATCATGGATATTTTGTTTTGTTTGTTTGATTTAGTTTGGATCGTGAATGATTTGTTTGATTTTATTGTTATTCGCGTTTGTATTTAGTTTATTTGTTTGATTCTAGAAAAGAAAGATGTTTTCTTTTCTTCTTATGTACACCTTGAGGAAGTTCTTTGAATAAACGAACGAAATATTGGTGATGGTTGGTGTTTGTGTCTATGTTTGAAGAATTTGATATGTACGGTATATGTTTAATACAATATATTCCGGATTATCCTAAACGGTCGCGATATAAACGAGTGTTTAGTCTACTGAAAACAATATATGTAGTAAAACAAGCTTACTCTTCGTAAGCAATCAAACTTTTTTTTTTGGTTGGAACCTTCCACTCCAAAAGAAAATCCTATATATGTACAAACTCCAGCTTTTCGCTCCATTATATATAAAATCACAGTCCCCCTCTCCCCAAAGTGTGAAAAGACCTCATCTTCTAATTGAAATGATAAGTGCTCTCTCAATATCAACAGAGCTACTAAACGGTATATAAGATTTAATATAAAATTGTTATAAAATACACTGCAGAGAATGAAAAAAAAAAAAAAACCCAATAGGATAAAAGCTTTTGAATTAAAATATAATTTATTTGGAATACTAGTGTGTCCGTCCGTCCGTGCTAAAGATGACTAAAAGCCTATTTATTCTATAAAGCCGAAACTTTAAGTTTTTAAAAAGAAAATAATTCCATAAGAATTTCATTGAGGCGTATCAGAAATATAAATAATGCAAATAGAAAAAGGCAGTTACAAAAACCGACAACATTTTTCGCAACATTATAATTGTCTGCTTTGTACTGTACTTATATAACATCTACAACACATACGACAACACTGTAATGTAATCTGATTTAGTAGCGTTTGTCTGATTCGCATCGTAGCTGTTGCTACGTGTACACATGCACAGAATGTTTCAACACGACGACGAAATTAAATCTCTGGTTTTAGCAACACTTTATTGGTTTAGTAGTGACTTCTGTTCAGTCGGTCTCTATGAGCCATTGTTTTTAATGAAGGACACCGACACAGAAATAGATCGCCATCAACATAATTCCCTATATGAAGAGCATTTTATTTTGAGAGAAGACCAGTTCAAGCAGATCTCGTTGAACAGACCTTGCCAATGATTTAACACAGCTTTTACGACGCTACTTCCAATATGCAACCTTTTTTTTTTTTAATTTTCAAATTACTTAAGTACTACACACAAAATATAAATATATATATATATAAACTTCTATTTACTTAGGCCACCAGAATTACTGTTAAAATACTCATAAATAAAAACAGAAACACTATTTAAATTAATAATGAAACCTTCCGAGATACCATCCTGAATTGGCCGCGGGAAAAATAAATAAATAAATCACCAAAGCATTCCATAAAAATCTCAATTTTTTTTTTATTTATTCCTGTTGATTTCACTTTTAACGAAAAATTGAGGAGAGTAACATCTTTGCCGTGCTGTCTAGGGAAGTTTGTGGCGTTTCTATATCTATACATATGTATGTTTTGTATTTTCCTCCGTTGACGTCAGGACGTCATCTCATCTCTCAAACAACAGATCGAGCTCAAACAGAGACGTTTTTATTAAGGTACGTACGTAATTATGAAACATAAAACAGACAAACTATCTAAAATACATCGTAACTTGATTGTAAAAGCAATTCATCTTTTGATTCAAATTTCCAGATGCCTACAGAAACAAACACACACACATACATACACACAAAGCATTAAGAATTCTGATCATTTTAGTTTAACATCGCAACTATAACTTTAACCTTTCTTTAACGTGCGGAGTAAACTAACTGAGAACACAAATTGACACGCACAATTTACGCAAAGGATTCGCACCCCGAGCTGTCATCGTGAAGAGACTGGGACGGACCGTTTCGTATTGTTTGTATTTCTTTGGTGAAATAATTTCACCAAATTAATTAATTTGGTGAAATACCAATTTCTTTGGGATTTCTTTCCTTTTATTGTTTTGTATTTCTTTGGTGAGAGGTCCCGCTCTTGGGAGCAAGAGCCGGGATAGCTAGTAGTTTCGCACCTCCTGAGCATGTTATCGGTGGAGTTTGGCTGGCTGATGAGCACTAATAAGTGCGAAACGGTCCGTCCCAGTCTCTTCACGATGACAGCTCGGGGTGCGAATCCTTTGCGTAAATTGTGCGTGTCAATTGTGTTCTCAGTATAACTTTAACCATTTACAAGAATTAAAAAACAAACAAACTTACATTTAAGTTGAAAAAGTTATCCTGAATAGAAATGAGTTTTTATTAAATTTACTAGCTGTACCCTCCATGCGTTGCAATGCCACTCAAAGAAAGTATTTGTGTTTTAATTCTGTTTATTGAAGTGCTTTTGGATATTTTTTGTTTTTCCGTATGGTGCATACACGAATAAATCAGAAGGTTTTCCGATGCGTGAGCAGGCCACATACAGATGTCCATGTGTGAAGCATGGATTTTCCAAATTTAGTCCAACACTTGTAGCGATTGTCCTTGTGCTTTGTTGATCGTCATTGCAAATGCGAGTCGCACCGGAAACTGCAAACATTGAAACCGGAAATACACTCATTTGTTGAAACACCTTGCGCACCAGATATTGTAAAATAGTTCTACTAATTCAGAAACCTTCGCGGGCGTGCGCACAACAACTCACCAAAGTTTCATCGCAATCTGATGAATGGTATAGGAACGCTTACGGGACAAACAAACACAGAAACATTCATTTTTATATATTAAGATTACAATTATTTATTGTGATACTTAAATTCTAAACAAATAAGCAAACAAAAACAAAGTAAGTAACAACATAAATATATATAATATTATATTTTCATATATTCTCTGTTTTCTGTGTTTATATTTTCTTAAATTGCTGGTTATCCTTTTTAAAAATTTCTACTTCTGCTGAGAGCAAAAAAACTTGAGAACTACTGCCTTAGAGACACGTAAAACTATCAGTTTCGTATCAAAAACCATACAGTAATTTTTAATGAGAGCATTGGAGTGGTTCTATCTTCTATACGACTGCTCATACAGTTTTTAACTTTTAACGTTGGAAGGAGTGAAGATGGCGTATTTCGGTTTGCCACTGCGCTTCAGAAAATAATCCTTCTCTGAACATTTATTTAATGCAAATGCATCCCTTTAATAATAACTTTATATTCTGAATTCCGAGATAAAAGTATAATACTTATAACATCATCATCTTGTTTATTTAAAATATTTATTATTTATCTAAATTAAGAATCAAGCAAGAGCTTAAAAATTACTTTCCATGTCCACCTCCATTTTTAATGTTTTTTACATTCATCCTCTACCCAGAGACATTAATTTAAAAAGTGTTGATCGAATAGAAAATAATTTCAAAATGCGCGTGTTCTCGTAAATATATTTATATGGAAACTTTTTAACTATATAATAAACTTAAAAGATGTTTTTAAGAGATCTGTAGACAAAGTTATTACTCTAGGAAGCTCTGGGACAGAAAAAGCCAAACGAAATTACGACCTGTCAGACTATGTCCCGTATCGTGCTAACGCTCTACTTTCAAGCGTATTAATGCTGTTTACAAATCTTACTTTCATTTTTTTTTTCTCTCTTTCCCCATTCCAAACATCAGTGGAATAACGATCCCATTGCTTAGTTACGGTATTCACCGCAATGGAGAAATGGCGCATGGAGCGTCATGGACTTGGAATTGGCTGAGGTTTTCTTCTTCAGCCATACCATTATGCATTCACGCTCTTTTTTTTTTTCTTCAAAAGATTAAATAATTTTCTAAATAAGTTATGCTGTATTTATAAAAGCTAATAATTTAGTTGAATCCGACGTTATTGTCTGCTTCAATGTTTGGAGATAGCATCATGTATCCATCCGCCTACTACAGATTATCTTATTTTGGGAACACAATCCGATACTTCATTACGAAATAAATAAATAAATAAATAAATAAATAAATAAATAAGCAAGTTATCACTGAACAAAATTTTAAATTTCTTGAATGAAATTTGCTATTTCGATAGGCAGAGGATGGAGTTGTGTGCCTCACTATAAAACATTTTTTCCAAACCTAGAAAGGGTGATACCTCACTTAACCTAACCTACAGTTAATTAAAAGGAAAATAAATGTTTTTGTTTATTTTGTGTGTGTTTTATTTCCAAACGAAAAATAGCCGCCGGGTATGTTTTCCCAAAGACGCTACAATCTCTTGATTTGAAAATGTGCATCCGCCGCTCGCGAAAGAGTTCCAACTAAATCTCGAATTTACTTAAAACTAAAAAATAAAACTAGAATTTTGCATCGGTTTTTAATAGAAAGTAGGAACTTCTGAATCGTTTGTTCGAAAATAATGAAAATTCGATGTAATCTCACTGGTTCTGTGTTCTATACAACAACACCCTATCGTAATTTCACTGCGTTTACTATTGTAGGGGAGATTGAATTGTTACGACAGAGCCGGTTAATTTCTGTTGGTTGCAAAGAAGGTTCTCAATTTAAGAAGTTATTTTCCGCCATCTTCTGTGCAGCCACAGTCCTACCAAAGGGTCAATTTGTAAATTTCGTAAAAATTAAATAGAAAATAAAAGCAAAACACGGTTTTTCCATGAATACGATATTAACTTTTTGTTTCCTAATCGTTTATTTGGAAAAGAATGAAAAATATTCATCTTAATTTACACGATTTGGCATTCTGCATAATTATCAGAAAATTTAATATCCAAGCTCTTTTGCAAGATTCGAAATTAAACTACATTTTAGTCTTGGCGGCGGTACACAAGGATGATTACCTTAATAAAATGAGCTGAAACAAAAACTATGATTACAGTAATCACGTTAAAATCAAGAATGTGTTTCCTGTATTCAAGACAAACAGTTCTTTCTAACGTCAATTCCTGTGTTGGAACTAATTTTTCACTGTTGACTAGTAACTATTACTGATGATTTAGTTACAAGGGGGCAAGCGTAACTAACAAGCGAGTCTTGGCTAAGTTCAATATTTCAGGAAAGGGCCAGAGGTCTTTCTCGAGTTAAATACAGTTTTTTGCTGAGGTTAAATCACAGTGTCAATTTCTAAATCCCATTTCACGAGAAGCCTTATCTAATCCCTTCTATAAATACAGATTAAATGTCCGCGCTGTTGTGAAGAAACGCAATAAAGAACTCAGCAGATTCTCAATTGGGTGCCACGTTCAAACCACGAGCTCCTTGACAACTCGACCGTGAACATTTAAGTCTCTCTTTCAGCCACCCTTGAACGTATGCTTAAAGAGATTCGGTAGTAATGGCGCCGTCTGCATCTGCCCTGTGACGTCACTGCCATCATGGCGACCTTCTGGGCAAAGAATGAAGGAAATACAACAGGCTAAAAATAATTACTCACATATCTTAAAATAAGACGCCAATTTAAAAACCATTAACAGGAAATGCAGAACCTGACTGAGATAATTTAAAAACTTAAACTTACAGATATTTTTTTTATCTGTATAAATAAAATTTATCAGAGAATAACTTTTTTTATTGATACAAAATATGGGCGAAAAGATCACCGTGAAATACTGAAATTTCTGAAAACTTTTGTAAATAAATAAATAAATAAATAAATAAATAAATATCTTCCTAATTAAGTTGTGATAAAACACTGTAAAAAAAAATCCAAACTATTGTATCATCGTAAGATTATTTTGTATATTTTCAATAATTCACAGATTATGACAAATTGCTGACAGACTTAAAACTATAACAATTGCGTATCCAATCTTATTTCGACAGTTCCTGTTACAGCGCCATTACAGAGATTTCTTGATTATTAATCTCAGATTGTGGAATGGCTTCTATTATTCAATGCATCAGAACAGGAGATAAAATGTTTCTAAGTAGTTAAAACAGGAAATGTGTATTTTATTTTCCATTTTTTTTTTGTATTTCTTTGTTTTTAGTTTCAATATTTCTCGTTAAATCTCGACCAGAGACGGTATTTTTTTCGAGAATTCAATCGGCCTGCCGCTTCAGATTTTCCAATCCGAATTCTTTATGATTTTGGCTAATAACGTAGCTTTTTGGGGAAACATCCAAGAAAACAATGTGAAAAATTGACCTCTTCATGAATTTCAATTTTGTAGTCTCATTTCGATTAAATAGATTTACATGTGACTGGACTACAAACTCTTCAATTCGACACTAGGTCACTCATGTCAGATTGCTGCTAAGCATGGACGGTAATCTGCGTAGAAATTAGACCCTTTGGTTCTATATTGCAGCCAAAGTAGCCATCCCTTGATGATGGTCAACCGATGGCATACAGATTGCTCGCTTTCATGACGCATCTAGACAGCTTTACAGTAAGTATCTCGGAACCTGCTTTTGGGGCGGCCATTTTAAATTTCTCTTAAGTTTTTACACTTTTATACCCGTTGAAAATGCAATTCTTTGATATTTGTTCGATGTATTTTTTTGCCCATCTGAGTTTTAGCCACTCTATAATATCCCCACATTTAGAGCTTTTTTAGGTCGTCGGAATAAGGAAATTGTTTCGGACAGACAGACAACATTAAACTTTTGTTAGTATAGATGATTTTTTTTCATTATATGTTTGCTATAGAAAAAAAAAATAACTGCTGCGGTATTGTTGCAGTACGCATAATAATCAAATAAAGCATACAAGGAAATTAGTGTGTATATGGTTAAAATTATAAAAAGGTTTATTTCGAAGTTCGTTGAAAACAATTTTCCTTAAAATCTCCATACAATTGTTTCTATTCGAAATAAGTACTGTTCTCTAAAATTTTCACAAAGGCACTTATGGCAGGTAACTAAATAATAATCTTCAAACTAGGATTCTTTTTATAATATAGGTAGCACGCTCATTCAGTCATGTAATAATACTGCTATATTAACGTTGCCTACATAAAACATTAGCTCACGTTTAACCTTTCCACCTGTATGTTTACGAGTTATAGTTAACACTAATATAAACTAATCTACTTGTTAGTTTATGTC
>JAFIDM010000007.1:1918500-1941024 GCA_023159025.1 Thereuonema tuberculata
GTTATAGTTAACACTAATATAAACTAATCTACTTGTTAGTTTATGTCTATTCACTTGTATGAATTTAATAATTATTCTTTTCCACCTGTATGTTTACGGGTTATAGTTAACACCAATATAAACTAATCTACTTGTTAGTTTACGTCTATTCACTTGTATGAATTTAATAATTATCGTTAATATAACTCATGGCTCTCTTTGATTAATTCCTAATCTGACCATTAACATTGGAGCACATAGCCTAATGTTCATCCAATTATTCGGATCGATTTAATTCCTCTTACGGTTGTAATAATAATTATTTCAATGTCAATTACTGCTCCAAGTTCACTAGCAATTAATGTTCACTTTGTACTGCATTCATAATAACGGTTGCGTTGACGAACGCAAATCCCATCCAAAAATAATAGCTTAATAATTACTTACATAATGGCATCTTCGTAAGATTTTCACCCGTATGTATTTAATCCTTCGCAGTATCCAGAATCAAACCTATGTCTTGAGTCCACTAGTTACGATGGTCCCGATTTCCTCTTCGGTAAACTTATTCGAATATGGCGCTCGGCGTTCACGTCAGCTGATTCATCCTGTCTCCTAATCTATGGAACAGCTCATTACGTTGAAGGTTCACGGCGCACTTATCAATAGTTTTCTTTTAATCTTTAGAAGTGATTAATTAAACGGATTATCTTCTTATAATTATAAATTCAAAGTTCTAATTAATCAGTTCAAAATATTGAAATACTTTACTTCGTGGAGAATGCTTAATTCAGTTAGTCCAGGAACAGCGAGAAGAGAATGACACGTCCCTTCTCTTTGTCAATGTGATCGTCCAGATTCAGATAACGGCTGGAATAATTACGTTCACTTCACTCTGAGAAATTAGAAATAATAAATAATAATAATTGTTCCTTCGGACTTCAGGCGATGGGTTATCTTTCCCTATTCTTACTGTCACATCCTTTGTGACGTGTTTCTTCTCCTTACTAATTCGAATAATAAAAATCAGTCACTAAGACTTCAAATCGCCTCAATCAGTATCATGACTTTACGTCTTTACATCATTCTCCTTATCCTTTTGGAATAGACTGACTAACTGACTGACCTCAAATCGAACTTCCCTTCTACTAATATAACGTAACCTCTTGTTACGTCTCACACACAATTTGCATATGCAAATTAATATTTCCGTTGTCACATACAACATAAGGGAAGAGAGAAAAAAAAAACTTTTCAAGCACAATTCTTTAATTATTTTTTTTATATTTTTTTTTTATAAAAAAAAATATAATATTACTTTAACTATTGCTACAATAACCATCTTCTCTTTCGGCTTCAAAATACAGCAAAATTGGATTAAAAATAAATATTATGATAATCATCTTATTTGTTCTAAATAAATATTCTTTTTCTCACACCACTGTTCACACAAAAACCAAAACTGTAACTTTATATTCCTCAACAATGAATAACTTTATATTCGCCAACAATTATAAAATTATTTATTCTTCTATAATCTTACGTCTGAAATGAGTTTCAGTACGTCAGATCGATCCTTTGCTATTGGAGAGAAATATTGGCTTTTGAGTTAACCAATCAGAAGCTGTCGACATCGGAAGTACTGTGATCTATGGCAGTCCGAACCTCAAAAATATGCAAAAGTACAGCTTTTTTTTAGTCATATTTCTCTTAAAATTCACAAAAATAAGGGGGAAAAGCCATTAAGGTGGGTTTTCCTGAAGTCTTAAAAATGCGTTCTGATATTTTTTAATTATTTGATTAGTCTTTTCTCAAAGAAAAACCAAGATAAACACCCGCTTGGTCGTAACTTAATTTCAATGCTAAAACGCTAGCAACGGACCGTAGTAACAGGCTGTTTGAACTGTGACGACACACAACGATCCATTGGATTGTAGAATCCCCGAAAATGTAAAGAATTAAAAAAAAAAAAAAAAAAAAAAATAGGAGAGAAATAAGATTTATTTTATCTTTTTTAAGTCTTTGTATGTTTATTTCTTTTCTCGTTCGCTTTTGGACTCGAGCCATCATTTAACGTTTTAACACTATACATATTGGCGTTATTTTAGTTATATGTATGTTGAATAAATGGATTTTCATGTAAAAAATGCCTATATAGAAAGCAAAACATCTGTATAATGTATGTGAATATATGTATATATATTTATGTTTATCTCGTTTGTGTAGTTATATGTAATTTATAGTTTTCTGTATTTGATTTACAATCATTTGTAAATTAGATTTCAAACCCAAGTAAAATTAATAATATCAACCAACAAAGGTTAATAGGACAAATAAAAATAAAGTCAACACCAATTGGCATAAAGAAATACAAAAAAAATATTTATGTAAAACTAATTATTTAATTATTATCACTGTAAATAAAATAGCACCTGTTGATAGGAATTAACAGTTCCTAACAGGACTGAAATTATAATCACTTTAAGGAAATAAATAAATATATAAATAAAAAAGACCAAAACTGTTTGAAAAACATACTTTCCTCAAAATGTTATTGCTCGAAATTTCTTTTCTTTTTTTAAAGTCGCGCGACAACAAGAAATGTCCTTATTTATTTTCAAATTAAATCTAAAAGAACAAAATTTTCAATTTCCTCTCCCCCAAAAAGGGAATTAAATCCGCATTATTGATTTAAATTGTCTCAATCGGATTAGATTTAACCCTATCAAGCTGCGCGCAATGGATTAGCTACAAGGATTGATTGATGTAGTCACAAGTCGATGGGAAACCTACTTTATTTTCACACTTACCCCAATTGCACGACATCTCCACTACATTCTAAGCATCAAAGAAACTGACAAATCTGTACATTCTGTTTGATTCTAATCGGGTATTAATTCCTTTTCAAGCAACCTTAACAAAATATTATGGGCTATTTTTAAATGTGGGGAGATTAACATTCACAAATTGAAAACGAAAAAAAGAAACTAAGATATTGAACATTTAATTCCCGCCTTCAACGGGAATCTGGGACAACTGTTTCGTTCTTATTAGTACTATTATGGGGAAATCGGGCTGAAGACTCCTAATAAGTACGAAACAGCTGTTCCAGATTCCCGTTGACGATAGCTCAAAGCGTGAATGAAATGTGTAATCTTTTTATTTCTTTTTACGTCAACTTTTAAATGTTTAAAATAGATTGTTAAATATTCACTTACAAATCATACGTGTTTTTCAAAGGATGCTATCAAATCATCAAAATCATCAATCATCAAATATATATATAATTGGCTAAATTCGTCTGTCTGTCTGTCTGTAACTCGATATAATTAAGCTATTAAGATAGATCCAAGGTTCTCAATGGTACCATTGAATCAAGGGTACTCAAATTGGATGAAAATATTAGTTCATTTTGTCATTCCATGTGTTTCCATGAAATTTTATCCTTGGGAACTGACCTAGAAAACTGAAATTCTAACAAAACATACGTTCAAAACCAAATAATTTTGTTACCACTGCACCCATTTTAATGAAATTTGGCATACTTACTCGTTTTTTACGGTGATTTTGAAACTCAAAACCATTTTTGCCATAGAAGTTTCGTTCACAAGTTAGCACAGTATTTAGATTACAAAAGTGAGTTTTAAATGCCTTTCGGCGTTATGGATCAAAAATAATAATTATTCCATTCTTACTTTTAGCAAAATTTATTTACAAGGACAAACTTTAGATATGGTTGATATTTATTTACCAGAGCCTGTTTTTAGTCATGGACAGTTATACGTTGCTATTTCTCGAGCACCGTCGTGCTTGCGACGTCAAAATCAAAATTCTTGACCGAATAGATCAAGGACATCTGATAGAAGGATCTGATGCTGTTTTACAAAAAATGTAGTTTATAAAGAGATATTTACTTTATAGTTGATAATAAAATGATTTTTCAGATTTTTTTACGCCGGTCGTCCGACAGGCTTTGCTGCTAGTCACAGTAATAAAAACACTGAAAAAGTTTGATGTGCCGCTGGATTTCTGCAAATGTAAAAGTGAGCCGTAAAGCGAAAAGGGTTTGAGAAGCACTGGTTTACGACAACGACGTATTCACAGAAATAGGTCAGAAATCCATCACTTAGATTCCAAATCTTTTTTCCACTGGAATTTTTATCGTCTTCTCGACAAGGAACCGTTCTTAAAAGGTTTCAAAAATAAAAGTGTCCTTCAAATTTGCATACCAAGTTTTAAGAAGACCCATCCATCAGTTCAACGTTATTAGGGGAAGGGAAGACGTACACACAGACTGAGTGACTTGATGAACCTTCCTTTTCTATTAAAAAGTAGGTTAACAACGCCCAAGGTTATTTGCGTGTTTAATGTTCTGTTTGTTGTATTTTAGTGTCCTAGAAATGATTACATTTGCATAACAAATGGTTTTTATAAATGTCAATAAATAAAAAGTGATTCTTCAATGTCGTACTTCGGAAATACTACATCTATTTTTAAATATAAGGAAAAAAAAAAAACAATAACCTTGAAACGAAGTATTTGTTCAATTGTGTTTTGTTTTTATTGTTTAAAAAACGCAAAAGGCTTCGTCTATGGAGTTTAGATCTAACTTTAACAGATACATTAGTAGTGTGTAAAACCGTGAGTATAATGAGTGACGGATTACCGAATATTCGGTAAACAGAACGGGTCCGAACAGTCTGACTGGATGGCATTCAAAATCAACCATGAAGAAACTGTTTATGATAGAAAAGCCTTAATCAATTAATTAAACTATTTTGATATATTTTTTAATAATCTTTATTATTTTTATTACTATTTGCTTTAGGTATAGCCTATCAGTAGTTTAAAGTAAAGATTTATACAATATAGTACGTGTTGTGAAAAAGCGACATAGCAGTCGAAGGGTCTTTTCACACGACACGACCGTGGCAGCGCAGTCACGATCGCGCGGCCAGGCAGTTCTATAGATTTCAGTGGAGCTTTCACACGTGGCCGCTGGGTCGCTTCTGGCCGCGACATGACACGCAATCACCGTCGTTCTATAGATTTCAATGGAGCCTTTCACACGAGATGCGATTTTCGTTGCGGCTAAAATTTACTGGCCGCGCGACCATAATCGTTTCGTGTGAAAAGACCTAATAGTTGTATTCGTACACTAATGGTATATTAATACAATTATAAGAATATAAGATGGAGACGTTATATTAAATGAGTTTTCCTCTGAAGAACTGAGCGTACAACGAACGTATTACACTGAAATAACTTATTAGCACACATTTTTTTTTCAAATTTATTAAAATAAAAAAATGAAAAATCTTTCAAAAATTTCAAATTAATAAAAAATAAAGATTATTTTTTTTTTTATGATTCTCTATTTTATGAGTCATAATATTCAGCAATATATTTTTTTTTTTAATTTTTCAATAAAAAGCCTAAATCAATTTTTTAATAGAAAAAATAAAATTTTAAAACCTTTAAATATTTCAAAGTTAGTAAAAATTAATTCTACTAAAAAAAATAAAAAATAAATTATAACTTCTTCTATAAATTACTTAAAAATGTAGCCACGTAAGAATACTTCAACTTAACCAATAATTTACAATAAATAAAAAAAATTCCTTACTGGAGTTTGTGGATGTCAAGCCATTTTCAGATGAATTCTAAAATTAAGAATAAAACACTTACCTAAAATAAAAAAAAATAAAATAAATAAATAAATAAATAAATAAATAACTTTTATTTTTAATAATAGTTAATAAAATTAAAATTTTAATTTAAATTTTTTGTACTTTTTTTAGGCTTCTGATAGAAGCCTTATAATCCGTTTTGTCCGTCTGTTTGTGGACAAATATCATTAAAATCTCACTAAATTATCATTAAGCACAACAATCGCAACAATTGCGCCTTTTGCATTCGCAGCAATCACATTTATAATAATAAGGAAATTAAAGCAATAATTCAGCATATATTACGTAACAGAAGCCGTTGCGAAGCATTGTGATTCGTTTACTAATCGTTATTACTATCTTGCTTAGTGTTGTTATTGAAATGCAAGCCTGTAAATACATAAAAACGTATGACATTTGTTTAGAATTGAAAGGCTTAGTGGAAAAAAACGGAAATCTTTCATTTTAAATTCAGATATAGTGAGTGTTTTGTTAGATTTCCTATAAGTCAACACATAAAACACTAAGAAAATTAAAGTATTAAATTAGATATTGAAGGAACTTTCTATAAATGTTGAGCATATTTTGTTTTTCATTGTTAGATAAAATGACTCATCAAGTGTAACATTTTACAACAGAAGAAAAATAGTAACTTATAAACACTTGAATCACTCTAAATGACATCATAATTATCTGTCCGCTGTTACGAACCTTCTACCTCCTGTTATCCTTTCATTTCTCGGGATTTCTTTTTTTCTTTTTGCCGTTATTTATTTGAATTTCTTCATTTTCGTTCAGCATCAGGCCCATTGCTTGAAAAAGTTGCAAAAGAAAGCTGTTCTCTTATTGGTCAGTTGGGAATAAGCTGGCCAATCAGAATCGAGGTTTTTAAAGAACTACGGGGTTAGCCTCCTTATTCTACTAAACATATAAATCTCTTGAAAGACCTTTTATATTTTCATCTTAAATTTAAAAATGAAGCTATCCCACACTATGAGGCTTCAAAAAACTGAAAGACGATGGTGCAATACATAGTTTTAACTAATTTTTAGGCAAGATAAAGCTTACTCCCTTTTTTTCACTAACAGTAAGTTCTTCAATTAGTAAAAAGTTATTTAATATACAATATATATCTACATCAGGAAGAGACAATTACAACTGGGTCTTATATATTTTTCTTTAATAGATCTTATAATCAAAAGTCTGCCCTTTGGATACGAAATCGCAAGGCCACATTTTTAATTAAAAAAGTAATATACATGTCTACGTATATTTTATCAAGCTGAAGAGTGATAACATCCCAGAAACAATTCTTCTGTGACTAACAACGCTTGAATTTGATTATTCCTTCTTCTGAAAGAAGTCTCGAGTGATAATAGTACTATTAATAGGTTCACGCTCAGTTAATATCGCTTATTGGGGACTGAGAATGCAGCGCCAGGGCATCAATTTGGTAGACTGTCGGCAAGCGGGGGAGGGGGATATGTTGGTGACCAAATAATCGTGTCACCATTAAAATATTTAACGTATGTCCAGGAATATTCATTAAATATTCTAGCGCCAGCACACATTAACAAAACAGACATATATTTGGATATTAAAATACTAAAATTAAAACGACCGGTTTCTCTAGCAATGCTATCTAGTATCATCAGGTAATAAATTACAATAAAATTCGTGCTCATATTTAAAGGTCCAACGTAAATAAGCAACATACCGATTTTTGAAGAAATGAATCTAGCCTTTTAAGCGTAGGACTTGCGCATTACTTTTTAGGACGGGAGCCGTAGGGACCAATATAAATATTTTGTACTTAGGCCTACAAGCTTTGGACCATATCTGTACCGTCGTTTAAGAGTGATGCAAAAAGATCAACAACGAAAAAAGCCTATTCAAGTGGAGTAATAAGACAATACGCAATAAATTTATGATTTGGTCCTTGGAAGAAAAAAAAGAAAAAAAAAATCAAAAATTAATCTTTCCATATTTGAATTTAGATTTTTTTACTGTCAGTAACTAGCCTACAATCAGCTTACAGAACTTCAATAAATCTGAAATTCTCAAATACTTTTTTATTGTAGTTCAAATATTTCAACAATTTTCTTGATTTCTTTAAAGAGGCTAACATTTATTGAATTATAACTAACTAGAAAGAGTTTTTTTACTTTGCGCCAACTCGAAACAAGTTTTTTAGTGAACGTGAAATAATAATTTTCATTAACAAGGAGAGGTCACAGCCTGTACATCGCGAAAATCAATGCCCTATTATGAGATGAAAATACTCATGGAGTACTTCAAAAATTTATATGGGTTGAGGGGCCAACTCTCAAGTGTTGTCGAGATATTTGGAATTGTTTTCATTGATTTTCGAGTAATTAGCTCATTAACTTCCGGTCCTTTTCATAAGCAAGTGTTGTTGTGGCTCAGTGGGTTAAAGCGTTGGTCGAAAACACTGTCGAAAACTGGAAATCGTCGAAATGAGGAACCCATTTCGTCCTTTTTTTTAGCTCGCAAACACATTTTGGCCGCCGCAAAAAGTATTTATCACTTGCGAATACGTTCGGAAGCTGAATAACATACTATATATATATATATATATACGCAAAAGTATAGTAAAATGAATAAGAAAATTATGTTTTTTAATACTATTTGATTAATTTTAACTTCTCATGTGCCAATAAAGTACGCCAATTTTATTAAGAAAATTACGATTGAGATATTTTATTTCTTGCATACGTGCGGGATGAATATACAGTAGAGCCCCGATTATCCACGGAATTGGGTGGCAAGGGCTTCGCGGATAACGAAAATCCCGGATAACCTGAAAAAAGACTAAAAATGAGGTGTAAACACGAAAAAAAATATTTCACCATTAAAAACTACCGGTATGTTTTATTGTACAAAAAACATAATATGTGAAACTTTTAACATATGTACAGTAAAGCAGAAACCTTTGCTCTACGTATGCATCCGCAAATTCTGAAAAGGCCTGTAGGATTACGATGCACAATAAACCTGTCAGTAATTTTCGACCTTAGCACTGTAGGGCCTATTGTATTTTCCCTGTTGTTGGCTTGGATTAAAAATTTTTCGGGACACGCGGATAATCGGGGCTCTACTGTATATATTTAAGTGATGCGTGTGATTGCAGAAGTGCGTGGAAACACGAAATAGGGTCGAAAGAGCGGATCACACGTCGAATGGACGGGTTCATTGAAACCCATACATTAATTGAAAATAGTCGAAAGAGTGGATCGTCGAGAAACTGTTCTCATTTTCGGTAAAATAAACATTAAAGCAGCAAAAATACTTATCGGGTTTATAGAGAGTGGTTAAATAGAATACAACCGTATTTGACGAAACACTTCTAAGGAACAAACATTTATAGAGACGAAGGAATATAAAGATATTAGTAATATATAGGCAAACAAGACGTTAACGTATATTCCCAAACAAGATTTTTTTTTTTTAAATCCTTAAGATTATACCGTGTGATTCATAAAGTACTGGAGAGTACTGGTGGATTTCACCGCCATATCTTTTAAACTACTGCTCATAAAAATCTGAAACTTTTAATATAAAATCGTCAAACATATAAGAGTTACAATATTTTTCATATTATATTTTTCACCCCTAATAATATATCGTATATTTAAATAACTATTGTGATGTTGTTTAAACTCTAAAAATCTGGATCCAATATTCAAATGATATAGAAACCTAATTAGAAATGTTTAATCTAAATACTTTTGTCATTAATTCCTTTCTTTAATTTAAAAAAAAAACTGTACTTTTTTTGAAAATGCATTCTGACAAAAAACTTTTTTGGGAGACAGTCGATAATTTTTTTCGATAATAATTTCGATATATTGGGGTGTTTGAACGCAAATAAAATGAATTTCAATAATAATGAATAAATAATAACATGAAAATATAACTCTTATAAGTTTAACGATTTTATATAAAAAGTTTCAGATTTTTATGAGCAGTAGTTTAAAAGATATGGGGCAGTGAAAACACCAGTACTTTCCAGTTCTTTATGAATCACCCTGTATAATAAAACTGCCTGTTTTACAGTATCATGCATTAGATAAGAACTTTTTTTTTTTTTGACGAATATTGTTAACATTTAAAATAATTAGTAGTAAAAAAAGTAATAATTTTTACTTGTTTAAATTATTGTTTATAATATTCCTGAGAAAATTTTATTGTAATTTATTTTAGATGCTTGTCTATCCCATAGAATTTTATTTAAGAATAGGTAAATTGAATATTTTAATTTTCATTATGAATCTTGGGGATACATAGTTAATGATAAATTACATCTTAGGGTTCGCGAACAAAAAGATTGAATATCACTGTTCTATCCCATGAGATTGACAGATTCCAACGACGAGACGCAATAATAAAGGTGGGATTAATCCTCGAAAGCAATAGGGTTGCCTCTTCCTAGGATATGGCGCTGATCTCCGGAGCAAAGCGAAGGACGTGTGAAAGACGTTACTATAATGAAGAACTGATTGAAACGAGATATAAAGGATATGGTTTTAACACGGAATCACTGAATAATCGTCTCGTCATGGTTTTTACTAATTCTCTGAGAAATATAAAGAGAAGGAAGATAATTAGCTTTAAACATCAGTATCCGTGATTTCAAATTTATCTTCGGAATTTAATATTTCGATTCTTACACCGTAATGCGGTTGACTGTCATATTGGGAGTTTTGTTTATCGATATTTGGACGTTTTATCTGGACACCATATGTTCTAATTTGAATAGCTAAGTATTAGTAAGTATCACATTATTCTACAGATCATGCATTTTTTTTTTAAACAACTCCGATAATGATAACTTTCATCTTGGTTTTGATTGTGGTGAATGTGGGTGGCAGGGAAGCCAGCATCGCGACCTGAAGATCTATTGTGCTATCCCACGGAAATGACGACATAAGAAGAGAAAGACTGAGACAGTATGGTGGGAGAAATGCAGGGGAAACGGGAGAACCCCGAGAAAACCTGCCCAGCGGGGATCGTCCACCATCAAGAAACCCACACGACAACCGAAACTCATTTATTTTTTATTTCTGTCTGCTGCTTCATCTTTCCCTTCAGGTCTGAAGCAATTCCATCATGGCTTCCAGAGGAAGGCAAATGGGGAAACCTCCTCAGTATCTTTCCCAGGGTATTTAAGAGGGAGACCAGACTCCAACCCGGCGTGCCCTCGGATAGCAGCTCCGAATAAGGAATAAAGAGCCGTGGACAAAAAGTTCAGCAGAAGAAGCTGTACAAGCCGGCTGTACTATTTGCCAACATCTTTCATGAACAATGTTGCCAATTGAAGCCTCAACCCGACAAACTACGGATGAGTGAAGAATAGTAATAATAATAATAATAATAATTATTTTTTTAGAGTATTTATCACATCTTATTCAAATTCAACGTACGATATTTTCTACTTACGATGGTTTCATCGGAACGTATCCCATCAGTATACCTACTGTCCTCCAAATGAGAGATGGCCGCCCTGTTTTTGTGAGATCTGCGCATGTATGATCGATTAGTGTGGTCAGGCACTTCCGTCTGATTTTATGACAGGACGCCGCCATTACGGTAAATCGCTTGTTACTTTGCAAAAGAGCATTGTATTTATAAATAATATATATTTATGTATTTATATAAATACTTATTGTTAGCAACTGGTATTGAAATAACGCTAAATAGTCGAGAGAAGTTTTAATTTGGCATTATCAACATGTCTTTCTTAGTGAAAACAGACGACGGCGTCCATTGTGACAGGAAAACATAATTGATCAGCTACCGGAAGGGCTGCGCAGTTCAAACTTCCGCCGGCCATCTCTCATTTGGAGGACAAAGGCTGTCTGGTTCGTTTCGTGCCGAATTTCAGGTGCATCTATTCACTGTTCGTAATTTTTTGGACGGGAGAACATACATATAGACACATAAACATTGTAATTTTAGAAGTCTAACTTTTTTTTTTTTTTAAACCAATTTATATAAAGACTCAAATATCCTTAAAATGAATAACAATTACAAAAAAAAAAATAACATTTCTCATGCATTTTGCAATTAAAAAAATCAATGATTAAGAATTACAATTAAGAGATTTTTGAAGAATTTTCAAAATAAAAATTTATGATAAAACATTTTTATCTTAACAACCCTCTTAATTCGCTTAGTCTAAAACTTCAATAAATAAAATAAAAATAAAAAATAATTTGACATAACGCCTCACTCTTATCCTACAAAGTTACTTATTTTTATTATCTGTTGTTATATTTGAGTCTTCTTCCTCTGACAGCATCTCAATGTGTTTTTGATTTCTGTGCAAGACGTGGCTATGACGTCATTTCGCCTCGCTTTCGTCACTCACTTGCCATCAAGCTGACGAAGCTATTCTTCTCATTCTTATTATGTTGCAGTTTTTTTTTTTTTTTCAGTGTTGCGATGGGAAATGCCAATGTAGATTTTTTTATTTTTAAGTACAATTGTATTATTTAAATCGAGTATACTGTTCTTATTAAAACTTATCTTTTTAAGTAAATTGTTAATCGTATTTGAGTCTAATGTTTCCGGTTGATTTTTTATCAATGCTGCAATTGTACGTGAATTTCTAATAATTTCACATAATTCCTTTATTGAAGGGAAAATCGGTTTTCAATTGTATATTTGTAGATGTCAAATATGACGCTAGGGGTTGTCTCCTCAAGCAATGCAACTTTGCGTTTCTGGCAGATCCAGATGTTGAAATGTCTCCCGAGTCATGGGGACTCTACGACAATGAGTGAAAGGAAAACAATAAAGCGGCAAGAAACAGGACGTTTATGACACTCACAGAATTCGACAATTCAGGGTAATTAGTAATTAGGCAACTTTTCTGTGTTTTATTGCATGGTCAAAGAAAGGATAAAAAGTAAATATATAAATACAGTAGAGTCCCGGTAATCCGAGGTGAGGCTAGTCCAAGGTCAAGCAAGGCGACGATTCCAAGAAGTCATTTGAGGGATCAGTTTGATAGTTTTCCATTTTACTACTTGGACGATGGCGTGACATCGCTGCTAAAAAGCGTTGCTCTACTGTAAAGCAGAAGACTTTGGACAATTTTTTAAAGTTGTAAATGCTTAAAAAGAGTCTCTTCATGTAACCAGATAACATTGTTAATGTATCTGTAACTTTAATATCTATTATAAGTTAAATTTGACTCGTTTTAGTTGAAAATTCCAGATTTTTTTTCTTTTTTCCGTGTAATCAGAGTTTTTTGTAATCCGAGGTACCATCAGCCCCAATTATCTCGGATTATCGAGACTCTACTGTAAATAAATACAAACATTCGTCTTGCTTATTATTTAACTAAATTTTACAATTATAAATTTAATAAATAAATATAATAAAATTTATTTTAAATTTAAAAATCATTATTTTGTCCGCTGGACTTCTATTGGCCGAAATATCCCGATAAGCTAAAGGTACGAATCTGAAACTAAATTAGTGAAGAGCGATTCCTTTAATTTGCTTTTCATCACTAGGATCGCTACTGTCGCTGTATAACTTCTGTGGTACAGCGTAGGCTTGCGTTTTTTTCTTGTACAGCTTCACAGACATCAGTAACCGAATAACAACGTTACACGTTGTTATTTGAAACAGAGCGAAAATTACCAATTGATTTTCAATTTTGATTTCACAATCGCAGAAAAAGAAGATGAATAAATTAAAACAAAAAAAAAAGCTTATGCAAATGTTCGAATTAGGCACATTACTTTGGCAGGGATTTCAACCTTTAAATTATCCAATCTGAAACATGAGCTCCAATTAGCAGGATTAAATAAACGAGACTAACGAGCGGGAAGCTGCCAAAAGACACTGCTTTTCCTAGAATGTTGGCATAATTTGTATCACCTATCACTATTTTTTTTTATTTCTGAAGAAGTGGAAGATACGTCATTTAAGTTATAGGGAAAATGCGTTGGCAGAAATAGTTGGAGGAGTTAATCTCACTGTAGGAATGTTCTGACTTTCGTTGCAGACAGAACACAGACGCTTAATTTAATGGTGATTAGTACTGAATTTCGATATTATATATATATTATATAATAATGATTTTGTTTTTCTATTTTATGAAAAGAGAATAAAATTGGAATTACTATTATAATTTTTTTAGAAGCTTAGTTTAACTCATTTCTGTATTCGTGCTCGTGATGTTTGCAGCTGATCGGTCTATTTGGCTAGGTCTGTCCCTATCGTTTGCAAAGCCCTAGGCAAGTAAACTTACCCTAGTAAGAGTATCTTGTGATTCCCAATTTTCAAAATTTCTTGATTTTTTTTTAAACTTTTTTCTATACTTATTTTTACTTTTAAATGCTGATATGTTTATGTATTTTTCTCAAAAGTTTTCAGTTTTTATTGTTTTTCTTTTTTTTTCTTTTGCTTTTTGTTTTGTTTGCCAAAACAATTTCTTTCTCTTTTTTGTAAGATTGTACATTTCTTTATTCACTAAGTTAATCATATAAGACAAGAGTGTGAATTACAGAGTATTTTTTACTGCAATAAACAAAAATATTAAACGAATTTGCACTAAGTGTTTACTTTTATTTATTGTATTTCTGTTTGTTCATTTTGCTGTTTAAAATTTAAAAGTGTTTTTATTTACTTAATTTTAGCTTACATTTCTTTATTCACTAAGTTAATCTCATAAGACAATAAAAGATCTTAACATAAAGATAATCAAAGAAAAGAAATATGACCAAAAAAAAGGGGACTTACTATTAGAAAAAAGAAAATACGAAAAAATAATACTTATTATAAAAATAAAATCCTTTCCACGGATTTGATTCGTGATTTCGAAGGTAAGTTATAAGCTGTCAAAGTCTCATTTTTAAGTTATTAAAGAAATAAATAATAATACCAAAATAAATAACGAGAACATTTTTTAATTATGGACCAAATATATAAAATATTTTATTAAGTAATCCATTCGTACTTTTAAAACAATAAAAATGCATTAAAATTCACAAGCAGTATGGGTTTTTTTTTATGATTTTACGACGCCTAATCGATAAATAAATAAATATCATTAGTGTCTTTATATTATATATAAAATGTAGAACTCATGTAGAAGGTTTTCCTTTTATCTGCTTCTATTCCAGTTAGAATAAGTTGAATAATCTTTCCGAATAAACATTCAAATTTCATCAGTGACTTTCGAAGAAAGTTATATCAAACTTTTTACCAGATGGCGCTACATACTTCGGATACTCTACTGCATCTTTGTTAATTAAAGACTGCTGTCGCCCTCTAGTGAGTGGCGGTAAAACGACCCAACTTTTTGACAAAAGTTAGCCCAGTTAGCGATTGATTCCGCACCTAAGATTCATGTCATTTCATTAACACAATCTAATGATTCATTCTGCAAAGTTTCATTACAAACTGCGATTATAAGGTTCGAGAGGTTCCCTTGTTAGCTCGAGGTTCCAAAAGCTGCGGTGCCCGGCCATAATGGCGATCCTATATTCGGCATCTATCCAGTTTGCCAGATAATGAATGGTTGGATAGATTACTATTCATTGCTTAAGAACAGTCTTTCAAAATCCTGACTACAATTTCTGAAATCGTCACTATTAAAGTATACTGCAAAGGCACGATACTGAAAGATCTAATGAAAGCACGGTTCCCTTCGTTCGAAATAGAGAGGATGGGAATACGACGGGTCACATTTTGCTCTTATATTGTAAATTATATATCGGAGGGCGTCGAACTAATCACTCGACCCAACTTCTTCCCGATGGTCATGAATGGTGGGGCCTTTCAATCCAACGCCCATGGGTCTGTATGGTCTGTAAAGTAGGGTTCCATTAAAATCTGTTTATTATCAGTTTTTTTCCCCCTCTGTTAATTAGGGTTAATTAATTTTGAATTACTTGCATATATAAAAACATAAAAACAAAAAAAGTTTTTCAGAAATTTTCAAAATAAAATCAGTGGATTATTACGATAAGAGGTTTACTTAAGCCTTCAGGTCTTAGATAAACCAAAGTAAACCGAAGCTTAGACAAATATCCATTAAAAGCAGAACATGACACTAAAGAGTGACGCCATCTAAACCGGAAATTCCTCGAAAGTGTCCTCGAATTTTTCTTGGAACTGCATATCTGTATGCAGACTATGCTGTAACTTATTGTCTTAAAATGTTACTTAACTTAGTAAGATCTACCATCAGGGTGTCTACTGAATCTCAAACACAAAATTTAAGGACAATTCCCGTACATTTAAGGACATTTTCACAAAAAATTATGTTCAACCAAAAAAAAAAAAAAAAAACCTCTAAACCGATCTGTTCAACCAAAAAAAAAAAAAAAAAAATTCCTTAAAATTTAAGGACATAGTCTGATTTTCTCGTACATTTTATGTCAATCCAAATTTTCCGTACAATTCCCGGTTTTCCCGGATTTCCCGGTTGGTAGACACCCTTGCCATCTCTACCTATATATCAAGAATTCTATTTATTTGAATCCAAATGTCGCTTGATATAGTCCGACCACGGTAACGTGACGATTCGACGTCAGAGGTTCCGAAGAATAGTACTTACAGCTAGAAAACAAAACTTTAGTTCTAAAAACAGAAATTTGGTTCTAATTTTAGTCCTTCATTTTCCAATTCCTTTCGGAAATAATCTCCAACCTATAAAATACTTTTTTGAGCACTTCTCTGTAAAATACTCTGCGGCGGTATTTTGAGGGAAATTAATAGAGACCTGTGCTTTGAGGCGCGCTTGTTTGTGATTTGGTAAAAAACAGATACGTCATAATCAAGGCGATCCTTTGACAATTGATCGATAGTTACTAATAAAGAACTTTTGCCGAAATCGAGGCTGCCTTTCGATAAACTTTACATAATTCGAATTAATCGGATGAAGTTGGATTTTAACGCGTGCAAAATAATTCAAATGACTAAAATCGCCGAAACACAAGTTGAGGATTAAAAAAGTTTATAACATATTAAAAAAAAATTACATTAAAAACGACCGGTTTCGAATCTCTAATGATTCATTGATGAGTGATTACAGCAAGAAAATACGTGCGTTATATGCTTTCAGTGGATCAATAACAACAGCCATCGTGATTTTAAAAGCGTGTTGTTATTTATTATACAGTACAACCTCGTTTATCCGGCCCTCGTTGATCCGGATCAGATTTATAGACTTTTTTTTTTATTCACTTAGATAATAATTTTTAACTACGAGAGCAAGAACGTTACTACAAATACGCCAAACAGTCGCTTTTTACTTTGATTAAATGTACAGTTTCTGCATACAATAAATTGTACAATAAATTATGGTAATGCATAATAGTGCATCCAAATCTGTCAATGCGTAAGTTTTGCCGCGAAATCGACGTCATGGCAGAGTACAGGAACAGACAAGTAGAACATGCAGAGGTGAAGCACAAAGATTTTCTGTTTTAGGGTAGAGAGATCTGATGTTACTTCTGAAATATATTAAATTTTGTTATTTTTTTATTCTTTCAGCGGATACAGTCATACAGTTCAGCAGTCATACCCCGGACTTACGACAGGGTAAGTTCCGGAATGTGTTCGTAAGTCGAAACAATGTATTTTCACCTAATAATGTACGTAATGCTCTGCGTAAAAGTTACAAACACAAACATTAAATCAAACTTTACGTACATTGAGATGCCAATGTACGTAAAGCCTTATTAATTTTGTTTTAAATTCTGTATGGCTGTTATTAACTTAATTACTATTTTAATCATTAGTAAATAGAAAATAAAAGTTGTAAACACTCTAATATCAATTTAATTGCAAAGAGAATAATTAAACAAAAAGGAGATTCGAAATGAACCGTCTTTGAAAACAATCTGATGACATAAGTAGTAGTAATTCGCTGGGCGGGTGGCAGCGTTCACAACGTACGTAACTCGAAGCAAACACCATAACTTCGGGGTATGATTCGAATGCAAAATCTGTGTATGGACGAAGGTATGTAAGTCCGGGGTTAGTACTTCAGAAAACGTGTAACACGCATCTGTTGGTCTAGTTGGAATGCAGTATGATCGACTGCTTTTAGACGGTACTGTTAAATGCAAAACCCTACTGTCGTATGCTATCACTCTTGTGGTAGAACGATAATTAATTCTTTTGATGGCCTACAATGCTTCTAATAAATCTAGAAGGAAAACGCCAAATCTCGATCCCAGAAAAACAAGAGAAACCATTCAACCACTCAATCGTGGTTCTGGTAATGAAAGCGGTGTTCCCTCTTATTTATATTCGCGGGGTATTTGAAGAGTGACCCGAGTTCCAAGTTCACGCGCAAATTATTTTTGGGAGTCCTACCCCAAAAAGAAACCGCGGCAAGCTTTCCGATGCGATCCAACGCGGTATGTGGGCCTCCGTTGAAAACGCGCATGCGCAAAGCTTATTGTAGCTGTTTGGTTGCGCGTTTTCTCTTGACGAGAGTAAAAAGGCGCTGTGGCGTCAGACGCTGGCAGCGTTTCAAGCGGCGTCTCAGATTCCTCTCCTTGAGGAGTTCTTTTTTATTCTTTTTTCGCATCCAAGAAATGTTGGCTGCCTTCCCTCTAAGGATTCTTCTTCCAACGCACCAAAGCAACAGGAAGTTAAAAAAAAAATCGCTCAGAAATAAATAAATAAAAATAAAAAAAAATGGTTTTACCCAAATAAGGTGTCCAATTAAGCTTCCGTATGTGTAAACAGATGAATACACGAGGAGAGAGAAAGGAACCCAAACAAATGAACGTCACCGGCAACGGTTTCTAAAAACGAACCTCTTCGGACTAATTGGAAGTGACTTGTAACAATGTTAGGCCTAATTATTAGTGTAAGGGGGACCGTTACCATAGGACAGCCACTTCTCGAAGGGTTTGTCTAAGTTAATTTAAAAGTCTTATTGTAATGTTGCTTGTGGGAGTCTTTGGAATCGAAAGACAACGAGTCAAGTTCTAGAATTAAGTTTAACATTGGTTTTTTTTTTAGAGTATTTACATAGTGTAATTTGATTAGCTAAGTAATTAAAAATATATACAGTGGAGCCCCGATTATCCGCGAGTGCCGCTTTTTAATTACGAATCTCAAAAAAACCAATTTTAATCCAAGCCAACAACAGGGAAAGTACAATAGGCCCTACAGTGAGAAGGTGGAAAATTACTGACAGGTTTATTGTGCATCGTAATCCTATAGGCCTTCTCGGAATTTGTGGATGAGTGGCAGGCTCTTGCTCTGCAGAAAGGTTTCTGCTGTACTGAACATACCGTATTTCCTCGCATAATTTCCCCTTTTTTTTCATCAATATTTTGAGAAAAAAAGGGAGGGGTGGGGAAATTACGCGATGTTTTTCAATTTGAGGAAAAAAAATATGGTGAAAGTGTAAGGAAAAATATTGATTTTTAAAGCAAGAAATGTAATTAACAACAATTTTATTAACACGCAACGTTTAAAATATAAGAAATCACATCTCAACATTTGTTTTTTCTTCAAAGTACAGTTAAGCAATTGGCATGCACGGAAGTGTATGTGCGACTGTGACGTAATTTCGTAACTCACGCAGCGCAGTCCGCCATCTTTATAGCTGCTCACCGCATGACGTCAGTATCAGCTGCCTGCTAATAGAGAACTTAACTTTATTCGCGAACTTCACGTTTTCACAAAACACCCGAAATTGTTGTACTGATTCAGAAGGAGTCTGCTCTTGTACTGACCGGGGTGGGGGTGGAATCTTCCCCTAAAGTAGCGTGGGATAAAGAAATGCGATAGTAACGGTACATTGTCGCGTCGTCGTGAGTTGACCGCCAGTCAAAGTCATGTTGGAAACGCGTTGAAGTATAGGTGGGGAAATTATGCGATAAAAATAAAAATTGAATTTTGTAATCCACAAAAACTGGGGTGGGGAAAATATGCGATGGGGGAAATTGTGCGCGTAAATACGGTATTTTAAAAGTTTTGCATATTATGTTTTTTGTATAATAAAAAGTAAAAATGCTGAAATATTTTTTTTCGTGTTTACACCTCATTTTTTTTTTATCGGGTTCTCCGCGATTTTTACTATCCGCGTTACCCTGGCCACCCAATTCCGCGGATAATCGGGGCTCTACTGTACAATGATTAGATAAAAACATAACGAACTTAAATTAATTAACTGATTAAACGGCTGCAACGGAAAAGAATTTAAAAATAAACAGAACATTAGTAATTAGGAAAAAGAAAAGGAATTTTTTTAAAAATCAATAATGGTTAACGATTAAATGAATAAAATGCAGATAAATGATTTCTACAAAAACGAAAATAAATGATATAACAATTTTAAGCGTGTGTACATTATAATTAACAGGAGACGCCGACACACACGTGTAGATAAAAAGATTTAACACATTAAAAAAGACAACACAACCGATTTCGATTGGGTGACACGAATCCTTGACTAGAAAAATAAATAAAAAAAAAAAAAGATGAAGGGCCTCGCTTACTTGAAAGAGAACGACCTCTTCTCTTTCAATGTTAGCGGTCGACCAGAAAAGCTCAATCTATAAGCTACGTTGCATTCTGGGAGGATCTTCATTCAGCGTAGGGACTGTAACACGTATTTGAATTCCATCTCTCAACGGGGGGGGGGGGGGGGGGGAGGAGGAAGTGAAATTAAATTGGCTCAGAAGTGTTCATTGATGGAAGTCACTGTTCTTTTATGCATTATTTTTTTGCAGTTCTATCAAAATTTTAGTTTTTATGCTTTATTTTCCTTGTACACGGACCGTACAAACAATGTTATCGTGTGTTAAGGAAAGGAGATCTCCCTTCCAGAGTTGCGAAACATATCAGGTTTTATGTATTACTTCTTCCGTCCGAAAATACGGTATACATTTGAAAATTATTGTTATCCAAATGTATGGTATACATTTAGAAGAAATTGCAATTTCAGTTAGTAGGTTAAGTTTATTGACAGTATTTATTCATAAAATTATATATTATAAAACGTTATTCTGTCTATCATTCTGCCATAAAACTTCCCAATTTTGTGACCAAACTATAAGAGGTAGATTGGTCATGCAAATGGATAAAATGTAGATCTTTTTAAGACAAACAAAATGCTACAAAAATGTTTCGTTAAACTTTTTTGGTTTCCAAAATGTTGCCTTTTAAAGGATCAAATTTTGACTTTTTCTCAATTTAAACGAAAAGTATAAAAGTTGGAAGAGAACATTATGTTGGAAAATGTTGGTATTCGAAAGTTCTATCGAACGATATATCAGTCATTCACAAACGTTTCTGCGTTTGCAAGATACATAATAAAATGTTTTTTCGCTTTAAATTTTTGATGCGTGGCGCCAACCCGCAATACATCTAAGTTATCAGGAGAAGCCACAACGGGCTGGGAAGTCGTGTATTCTCTGATCTTCTCAACATTAATTTGCTAAATAAATAAAGTTTTTTTTTTTTTTTTAATGTTATATATCAATGGTTCCGGAACGAAGCGACGGTACCTGGCTAGTTCAAAATACAAAATTATTTTAACTGCGTTGCTAGGTAACCAAGTCGTTTGGCTGCTTCAATAATTTTCAACGTGTTTTAAAATGTATACCATATTTTCGGACGGAGGGAGTAATTTTTTTCGTCAACTTTCCTGGACAAGCGAGGTTTATGAGATCACTGTATGTTTGTGTGTTTGCAAACCCACTCCCAAGTAAATAACTTTTGAACCGCTGCGCTGGAGAAATCATCATGAAACTTGATATGCATTTTTTAAGACGAAATTATAAAAGTTTATTTCATTGAAATCTTTGCAAAGTAGTCAAGAAATTAGCGCGCGAAGGAGACTAAAATTCCCATAGAAAAGCATTGGAATCTAAACAATGGGTTTTTATTCTAATTCTATTAATATCCCATTGTCTTAATCAATGGGAATTAATCATTTTAGCTAATTTATTAATTAGCACGAGATTTATTATTAAAATAACTCGATTTCAACCAATAAGATACAGTAGAGCCCCAATTATCCGCGAGTGCCGCGAAAAATTTTTTTAATTACGAACCTCAAAAGAACAAATTTTAATCCAAGCCAACAACAGGGAAAGTACAATAGGCCTACAGTGCGAAGGTCGAAAATTACTGACAGGTTTATTGTGCATCGTAATCCTGTAGGCCTTCTCCGAATTTGTGGATGAGTGGCAGGCTCTTGCTCTGCAGAAAGGTTTCTGCTGTACTGTACATATTTTAAAAGTTTTACATGTTATGTTTTTTGCATAATTAAACGTAGAAATGCTGAAATATTTTTTTTCTTGTTTCACCTCATTTTTAGTCTTTTTTCGGGTTATCCGCGATTTTTACTATCCGCGATACCCTTGCCACCCAATTCCGCGGATAATCGGGGCTCTACTGTATAGATTTTAATATTTTTCTTCTTCAGAAAATGGAAAATTAATTGTCTGACTGATTCTTTATTATCAGTTTTTATGCATCGATTGGTTTTTCTTTCCCGGGAAATTAATACTGTTTATATATTCAGAAGATATTATGTATCGCCTGAATTACATAGGCTTTATCTTTTTGTTGTTTTCACGATTAAAATAAATAAAAACGAAAATTTATGATGTAACATTTTAAGAAAGTGAGCTTTAATCCTTAAAAAGTTAATGTAATTTTGTGCTAAAGCATAAATTTAAAGGCGACCCATAATAATAATAATAATAATAAAAATAATATTATAAAAAGGAAGTACAATAAGGTAAGGAAAAATAAAAAAAAAGTTAGAAAAAAATAAAAAGAACGTTAGGAAAACAAGAAAAAAAAAATACACGCGGACATTGAGAAAAAAAAAAGAAAAAAAATAGATACACGG
>JAFIDM010000007.1:1951024-1969394 GCA_023159025.1 Thereuonema tuberculata
CGTGGATCCGACCATCCGATTTTCGGATCCATGTGCAATGGGCTTAACTCCTACAAGTTCCGTCCATCCAAACGTTGCAAAACAGCTGGACTGACACTAGACCGATGTTCTTAAAACTTGGTTTAGAAGGAGATTGGTGAAGTTTAACCATCGTTCCAGAATTTCGTGGAGATTTTTTTTTTTTTTCTTTTTTTTTAATGTTCACCAATCCTATTAGGTATACCTATAAAATGTATACCTGTATTACAGGTGCTGATCGATTGTTATATATGGTTAATTAAAGATAATTAGAATTAAAAATCTATTATTATTTTCTCATCAATTACATCGCTGATTAGTTGAATTTTAATGCAGCTGATATTTTTACAATTTTTTATTTCATAGTTTTTCCAATTAATTTGACTAAATAACTTATATTTTCGAATGGTAATTAAATCTATAAAGTTTAATTGTCCCATAAACCTTTTACAACTAAGGTTACAATCACATAGAACGTGTCTCCATCTAGTGATTAATTTCGAAACTTCTGTATCCTTAGACTTCTAAAACTAACCACACCAACTCTCCGAATTGTATATACTATATGCTATGGTTTATCGCATACGTTTTTGCATTTTTTATTTATTTACTTAAGATTTTACGAAATATTTAAATTTGGATGTGATTTTTCGCTAGTTAAACAATAAAACGAAATTTAAAAAAAATATTAAAAACTAAAAATTAAATAACAATTTTCTTTACTTCAAGGAAAAAATAAAGCAAATATAAAAATATAGACTTCCTACAGTGGTGGTCAGAATTATAAGGACAACTGAAAATTTCACAGAAAAAATTTATTTCTGAAGTAAATAAAGTGAAATGTATACATAAATGCTTTTTTATGCTAGAAATCATTGTAGAATGCAAAACATTGGAAAATGGAAAATATGAATGATTTGCCGTATTAAACAAAAAATGTCATTGTAAAAACTTATAAGCCAAAAATTACTTATATGCCAAAATTATAAGGACAATGAATGTTTTTGGCCTAAAACATACTAATAATTAATAATCTCCCCCTTCTTCTCAATCACTTTCATCAGTCTTGACGTCATAGAGTTTGACAGTTCCTTAAGAACGTTTTTAGAAATGTTTTTTCCAGGCTTGTTCGATGGAGGACATGAGTTCTTGCTTATTTTGATATTGAACACCATTTTTGTATACTTCGTGTGCCAGAATACCCCACAGGTTTTCCATTGGATTTAGATCTGGGCTTCTGGCCGGCCAATCAAGTAATTTCACGAAATTAGCATCAAACCATGCTTTCGAAGTTTGAGAAACATGTACTGAGGCATTGTCCTGCTGGAACAAAAAGTCTCCACTTGTAATTGACGGTGCTTCTGATAAAAGATTATTGCCCAATATGTAAATATAACTCTCCTACTTCATTTTGCCCTGCACAAAAACTATTGCAGTGGTTCCGCCAGTTGCGAAACCTCTTCAGACCAGCCACTGAGCCACCTCTAAATCTATGGTTTGCGAAAATTTCTTTTTCTTTACGGAGATCATACCAGAAGTAGCGAAAACCATCTGGTCCATCCAAATTAAACTTTTTCTCATCAGAAAAGATAATATCATCGCACTTCTTTTTCCATAGTAATGCATTTTTTGACAAACTCCATCCTCAGTCTCTTATGAACTTTTGTAAGAGGTGGTCGTGACCTAAGTTTTCTTAACGAACCTTTTTTTTCTTTTTGTAAAACATGTCGAACAGTTCGAACACTGCATCGTAAGTTTAATTCCCGTTTAATTTCCGTTGATGTTTGTTTTTTGGAGCAAGCTCGCCTTATTATCATTCTTTTCACAGGCACAGAAACAGAAGATGGCCTACCTACACGTCTTTGCCGTCCATATTTTTCGGGATTTTTAAGAAAATTATAAATAGCCGTTCTCGATCTATTCAGCTTTGTCGAAATTTGATGTACAGTAAGTCCTGAACTTTTAAAAGCAACCACTTTCCCTTTCTAAAACTCCGAAAGTTTCGTACCTAGTGGCATGACTGAAAAAATAGAATATGACGTTCGCAATCTCTTACTATGCATTACACGATATAGTCTGGGAGTGCCGTGTGCTGAACAAAAAACATGCAAATTTTGCTTTTTAGAACACACAAATAGCATTGTCCTTATAATTTTGTCCATATCACAGTGCTGTCTAAATCCAAAATACATTTTATGAATGTGAATTTCCCATATATTTCCTTAAAAAACTAATAAAAAATGCTGCATTTATCGTTGGTTTCCAGCCATAAAATTTGCATAATTTTCCAGCCAACTGTAACCAAGTTTGGCGATTTTTTCCCTTGTCCTTATAATTTTGACCACCACTGTATACAAAGTTATATTTCATAAAGTTTCTACGTATTTATGTTTTAAATACCAAGTAGTCATTCAATACAAAAATTAATCCCTTTGATGTTCCACCTTTCTAATACCCACAGACAGTGTTCAAAACATAAACCAAAATTCTTTAAAAGTTGTAAACTTTTCAATTTCTCCTCCCCTGGAGGAGAAATAACTTTAGAAAAAAAATCCCTGATCTCCGCGGGAGACTGAATCGGGCTCATCCAGCGCATGAGCCAGGGCACTACTCTGTAGAGTCAATATGGTGATTCTACAAACTGAATTTTGCTATGGTCCAAGATATACCAAAATCAAAAGGGATCTCACTTTTGTTGCATCCAATAACTGTAATGTTTACTTTCTTAAATAACTACTTAAAATATTAAGTAGTTAAAAAAAAATCATCACGGTAATTAATGTTTTAACAGCAACATATAAAAGTTGTTTTAGTTCCCTGTCTCTTTACTTTTGAAGTCATTGTATCAAAAGCATTGAAGGTGTTAATTTTTTTCAATTCAACTCGTTAAAGCCTCATATTGGAGGCGAAACCAGTTGTGAACTTTTTAATTGTATATAATGTTTTTTAAGTAGTCTTGTGCGTTCACTAACCGCAATTTTTTAATTACTAGGCGCACACGTAAATTTCTAAATTTTATTATAGTGGCCATAATTTTTTATTCAAAAATCTACCTGTAATGTTTCAGTTTTTTTTCGAGCTACAGTTGTTAGATGCTTTAACGACAACACTGTTCGCAGTTTTGGTCACTTGGCCTCTTACCGGGCTAATATGTACTAAAATGAATTTCAGCTTCCTAAAATCAATTGGTTTTTTCGTTGCCATGATCACACACAGACAGACAAGTGTTTAAACCGACAACAAACTTCTTTCTCAAACGTTTTTGTTGTAAATTTTTCACCACAATTTGCAATCTACGACATCTTTTACTGTTTTTATATCTATCAGTTGAATACCTAATAGTTCGCTTTGCGCAAATTCGCTTTCCGACGCTTCACTCATCCGAATGTTTTTAATTTGCCCCAATTCCCGACAACTAATTCGCAGAAACGACATTTTTGCGACATGACACTACCGCTTCGGCGTCCAGATGGCGTCAGTGTTGCTTACAAACGCGGAACGCGACTTGGTATTACGCTCTGTGATTCAGTGAATATTAAACTGTTTTCAACTTTCATTTTCACTTTTCATGTAATTAAAATATAAAATAATTTAACTCTTTGCGATCCTACATCATATTCAGTTCTGTATCTTCAATTTTCACTGCACATATTTGCAATGGAATACAAGCACCAACAATTGAAAAAAACAAAACAAAAGAGCAGTCCGACGATATCCGCTCTACGACAACTGTCAGGAATCTGACATGTCGCAATATCGGGATATGTCTGTATAAGAATAGATTATTTAACTACATCACATGAAAATGTATATTTAATTCCAGTTAGGCCTACTCTCAAAATCACACTTCCTGTTTGTTTGTTTTTAACAATTTTATAAACTATAAAATTATATAATAAATTTTGAGTATTTCTGTGGAATTTTCACTACAGCCAAATCTTCCTTCACCAAAGTAGCTGTGAATCATATTCTTCCTTTCTTTATTCGGCTACTTCATTATTTATTGCCGAGTTCTCTAGTAAAAACCGCCAAAAGCCAGGCGGTGTTGTGTCGACGATGCCGCAACCTCTCCTTGCTTATCTCAAAATAAACGAACCTTTTAAGGAGAGGATCTGTTTCTGTCTCTCCGTTTTCATCGCCTTCTTACTAAAAGGGGAGGGGGCGGAAGCAAATTAAAAGAAGAGATGAACACCCAACTCTATTTTTATTGACGGCGAACAACGTTGCACTCGCGTTCTTTTCAAAATGATTGTTATTGCTTTGGAAATACGAAAGGTGTAGATTTTATTCTAAAAACAAGACTTCACTGAAGAAAAAAAAAAAAAAAAAAATGGGTCTCCAAAAGAGTTCGACTGGATTTAGGTCAAGGCTTCTCAATTTATGGCTAATTTAATGTTGAAAAGAAAATAATTAACACTAGTACTAATTGACTTTTGTGTACATATACAAAAGGAGATCGTCTCCTTTCTCTGTCACTGTTGTGGATAGCAATGACGTTAATGACTCTCTGTTAGAGCAGGGAATTTTAATTAATAGTATTTATTATTAAAATACCCTAACAGAAAGGAAGTGTGCATCAGTATTATTCTTAAGGCCATTGCACATGGATCCGAAAATCGGATGATCGGATCCACGAATCGGACGTATTTTCTTTCACATGGCCACGAAACGTCACCTATATGAACGATTTGAATGTTACACGACGTATAGACGACGTCAGAGAGAGTTTCATGGCCATGTGAAAAAAATACGTCCGATTCGTGGATCCGACCGTCAGATTTTCGGATCCATGTGCAATGGGCTTTAGTCATCTAATAATGGTCCAGAGGAATGTGAGACAGAATATATATAACTATGCAATATGCTAATACAAATTCAAGGTATATCTCGAGATGAAAATCATTCATAGTTCGACAGAGGGTTCCTTAATTTACTCTTCCGACTTGCATCCCACGACGCTCATAGATGTAAAACGTGTTTCACAGCCAAACAAAAACCGAACGAAACATGTCCGACAATGAACAATATCGAAAACCTGAAATTCCTCTGCCGAATCATAAAAAAACCTCCGAAGTGCAGCTTAAGAAATTTCGAGATTTCGTATATTTTAGGAAATTCAGTTATTCAACCAAAAAAGAATAAATCTCCCCTTCGTCCGAAGAAACGCAAAAAAAACAATAAATAACAAACAAATAAATTAATTAATAAAAATAAATAAATTATTAAAAAATAAATTAAAAATAATAAATAAATTATTAATAAATAAAATAAAAATAATAAATAAATTAATAAAAATAAAAAAACGAAATAAATGCCTATGGCGTGTTTTACAAGAACAAAAATGCCCGACCGATGAAAAAATTATCTTTTGTAGCTATTTCGCAGGACAATGAATTTCTCTGCACACATTGCAGTTTTTCGCCGAAATATTTCCAGCATCAAAATCGAATGGATGCCACATTTCACGTGATGCCACATTTCAAAGAGCTTTTTCCCAGAATCTCCCAGAATCCTTCGCGACACAAATCGGCGACAATAAGAATCCAATTTTCAAAACTTGTAATATTCCTTGGCTAATTCTAATGCATGAAATGAAAAGCTTTTAACTAACAGATTGTTTCATAACCAAACATACTTTGTTGCAATTATAATACATTTGTAATAACTCGTCATTCACTTGAAGACGAGCGAAAATTCAAAACCGCCATGTTTAATTTTGAGATGATCGATTACGACGACGATAGATCGATCGACTAGTACCATTTTGAAATATTTGCTCAAGTATCCATGCCGTAAAGCCCCGCGAACATCATGCAACTTTTCAGCAACTTAGTTGTCCGATTTTGACGTCACGAGTTGATATAGACAGTTTTGAGCACGTTTTTAAGCAACTTGGCTGCAACTTTTGTCATCCGACTCGAGTTGTTCGTACACCTGCAACTCGAAAAGTTGCATCGAAGTCGCTGCGAATTACCCAATGACAGGGCAGCGTTGGAACACGTCAGTCGTGACATCACGCCCATGGAAGATACGGCGTCCAAAATGATAATCGCCGATTCGATTCGAAGACAAGCGCATAAACAAATAATATCAGAGTATTGCGAGTTTCTTTCGTGCATAAATAAAGTTTATACTGAAATGCAGTAATTGTATGCGGCAGAATTTATCAGAGAGGTTTCAAAACTTCATTTTTTTCGGATTTTCCACATCGGCTGTGGGATTCCTTTTATCACGACCGACTCATTTGCGAGTTGCATGGTGTTCGGGGTTTGACAAAAGTTGGCCAACTCGAAGTCGGACGACTAAAGTTGCTAAAAAATTGCATGGTGTTCGCGTAGCTTAAGAATCATCCCGTTTCCGATTGTGAACCTGAGTTCCACCTGAAGCTGCGTTTAGGAGTTTTTTTTTTTTTTTTTTAATGAACCGGCTGAATGATTTCAGGTTTCCGATATTGTTCAATGGTCGGACATGTTTCGTTCGCTTTTTCGTAGACTGTGAAACACGCTTAAGTCTCCGTATATCTGGTTAGGAGTTTTAGTGTAACAAACCTTCTGTGCTGATAGCGGTGTAATGGTGCAGTAATACAAAACTTTATAATACTGTACAATACATTCTTTACTGTTATATGTTACTATTAACAGTCTCTCTCTCTACTACAAAAATATGTAATACTGTATGCTATTTTTTTAAATCATAATTATTGCTGTACATTGTTATTTAAACAGTATAGAAATACAGTACTATAAAGTACTTTCACTAACAGTTATGTATTTGAATTATTTTTGCATGTTTATTATTATTCTATATATAAAACATTTACATCTAATTTCTCATGAACAATTTTTGACTTACGACCTGTAGATCGGGACGTAACTCCGTCGTAAGTCGAGGTATACCTGTATATGAATTTATAATGAGATATATTGACAATTACTCGATGACTGAAGATCTATCGATCAATCGAGAACAGACAGAACCTACTTCAAATAAGAAGGAGTGGAACATTCGTGGAACTGTATCAAAGAATTGTTTCCTCTTTGTTACGACATTTTACTGAGCACCCGCTTAAATTAATTATTTGTATTTTTATTTTCCTTAATTCGTTTAATTTTTTTTCCTTGATAATTGACATTGTTTTTCAAATTTTAATATTTGATGGAGTTGATCTATTCGCCCGGTAAAACGGAACGGTCTCTTCCTAATGCATTGGATGACTGAGAGGGCTTCGAAAAACCTCGTCTAGATGATATCTCTCTAACTTGAATGGTATTTCCTGCATTAGAAACTTGAAGGAAGGGCAGGAGGAATCAATTAAAAAAAGTCTTTTTTTTTTTTTTTTTGACATTGTATTTCTTCCTAAGTAACTAGATTAGATCCGATCTTTATAATGACATCACTCTGAAATCGACATTAAAAACGAACATATTGTTTAAAAAAAAAACAAAAAAAAAAACACTAAACCAATTTCCCCCATAAAAACTAAAAAATATATTTTTGGATATACTTGTGTATATTGTTGTGATTTTAAAGGCCTGCAGGCCTTGCACATAACAGAGATTGTGGTTGGTTTTTTTTTTTTGTTTTAGCATTTTCGACTTCAGAAAAAGAGAATTTTGAATTAAGCATTCTGTAATATCGAAAGTATTTTGTATATAATTTTTGTATATAATGGCTTAAAAGCAAGGCGATTTGCTTAGGACAATTAGTTGACTTATTAATAGCTTTATAGAAACAGTATATTTTTGTTGTTATACACTTTTATTCTAGCATTTTGAAACACAATCAGAGACAGGATACACAAAAACACCAATAAAAACACTGAATCACTGAAGCCTTTAGTTGATACAAATTTCAGCCTGAAACCTAAGTATCCACCAGGTATCTGCGCAATATGTATATTATTATTTTATTATTATTATTATTATGCTTGTATGTTTCAAACCTTGGGTTTCCCCAGCAAAAACAATATGGCGGGTCAAGGACCAAAGCACATATTGCCAAGCGTAAAGACGTGTGCAAGAATGATTAGGGATGTGTGGTTGTGTCCATAAATTTTCTAACTATGCGTGTTGTGTTGAGTACTATAGCCTTCTGCAGTTGTGCATAAGTGTTTTTGTTAAGTCCTAGTGTGTTGAGGCTGTGGTGCAATGTGTGAGGCACCAGACCAGTGGCAGACAGAACGATGGGTACAACACGTACTCGATCCTGCCTCCACTGCTTCTGGAGCTCGTGTGCTAGATCAGTGTATTTACTGATCTTGTCTGCGTGAGTTTTCTGCATGTTCTTGCTGACAGGCACTGCAATATCAATGAGATAGGTCTGTTTGTTGACCTTATCAACAAGTGTGATGTCAGGTCTGTTGTGATGTACAGTTTTGTCTGTGTGACTGGGACGGTCCCAGTACAGCTTATGTGAGGTTGACTCTAGTACGCTTTGTGGTGTGTACTTGTAGTACGGAACCGTGCACTTAATAAGTGAATGTTTGTGTGCTAGCTGTTGATGAACAATCGACTTATTAATATTATTATTATTATTATTATTATTTATTTATTACGAATAAATTAGGTGTAATGCACTAGTACCGCGGTCTTTTTTTGCCTATTGTACAAATCCTAGAAATTATTTCTAATATTCCACAAACGGCGGGAGGAGAAAAAGAGAAGAAGAAGAAAGAAAGAACAGATGAAAGAGAGGAAATATCCATGGCTCTCCGGGATTCGAACCCAGATGCAGACATAACAAAACTGTATCTGAACGGCTAAAAAGGTCTTACTAATGTCGTGTATGTTTATATTTCTTTTTCTGCATATTAATGTCGTTAAGATTTTTAAAATTAAATAGATATATTTTAAGAATATAAGAATATAAAATGAAAAAATACAAAAAGCTGTTGATTACGACGACGATAATAACGGTTTTGAAGCCAGAAAGCCGAAACCATCAAAAAACTACATAAAAAAAATGAATATAATTTTGTGCTAAAGCTTACATTTAAGGGCGACCTGTAATAATAATAATAAAAATAATAATAAAAGAAAACTGTACAATTACATAAGGAAAAAAATAATAAAAAGTTGCGAAAATAAGAAAAAAACAAAACAAAACAAAACAAACAAAAAACCGACGCGGACTTTGAGAAAAACAGATTAAGAGGGAAAAAAACTAGATATACAGATTCGAACCGACAATCTTCGGTATATTAGTCCAAAACTTTAACCATAAGCTGTAGTTGAGAACTGAAATGAGATGGTTGCATTTCGTCAAATATCTCGAACATGGGAGGGAGAGCGTTGGCCCCTGAAAATACACCATTCCTACAGTGTTTGGAACTTTGAATTCCGTTTGTCGATCCGCCCTTCCGTTCGGGAATTGTTAGGGGTGGTCAGACCACGAACGAACGGACAGGACAAACGCAATAGCTCCCAAACGCTAAAAACACACTATTATAAACATTGGCTATTAGGGACAGAACAGCACAACTAATCAGAGACTGGCTATTCTCATATGTCGAAACACAAACAAGATGGCCGAAAAAGAAGAAGAACACTCGTGTTGATGCATTATTGTTCGGTCATTATTCTACAGCAAGCTTTCGATTTGTGAGTTTCATTTAAAATTATTGACTCACGCATTCATGAGCTATGTAAGACTGACCAATAGTGGTGTCAAGTGCTTCAAAACCAATCAATGAGATTTACGATCAAGATTCGAACATGTCAAAGGAAATGAACAACTTTTTTTTTTTTTTTGATTAAATTTTGTTCAGTTATATTATACTACTTTACATAAATATCTAAAGTTTTACCATTCACAGCATTTCAGAGCTTTACATTGTACAGGCAGCCCTCGATTTACAATTAAATAATGTAAATAGAGGGGATGAGCTCCACAAGTCCAAAACTGTATTTATTTAATTAAAGCATGCTAATGTAAGTTTTTACGACTAAAATTAATGTAAAATATTTACGTACTTTATTAGGCCTACTAAATTAACATAAAATAATATTTAATAATTATTACAGGCATATATTGTAAAGTGTATCAGAATACATTCCTTTTATTAAACATGGACACGTTTATTTTTAAAAACTTTTATCGTTATTAATTATAATATGTATTTTTCTCAGCATTCACAGGCATGATGACGAGTCTGTGAGGAGGGGAGGAGACACATGGACCGGGTGGGCGAGGCCTTAAGAAATTTAATTTTTTTTCTTCGCATTTTTATTTTTTTTAAATACATTTTTCCTCATTTTGGTCTAAATTCTAAACCGGTGGAAATCTGAATCGTCGTAAATTGAACCGTCGTAAAACGGGGGCTGCCTGTACATTACTTACGACGATGCTCAGAGAGGCCTGGTTCGTAACTTACTGACTTCCCATTGATTGACATTATATTGTACGAGGTCAATTTTTACACCATTTTTTTTTCTTAAAAAAATAAAACAAACAGATTTCTTGAAAGTTGTCGATTGTTTAATATTCAATATCAATTTTGTAATCTAAATTAATGAATAAAATTAAAACAATTTTACAAAAAAAAAAAAAAAAAAAAAAAAAATCTGAAAATTATTTAATTCAAATACAATGCCTTCCATTTTAGTGACGCGGGGACGAAACTAAGGATGTTGTGTTTCTTAAATGTACAATAGCATTAAGTAAAAATCAAATATAGATAGCTTTTTTTTTCTTAGTTTGAAATGTGTCATATTTTGCCCCCTTCAGGAAATCATTTCCACTGCACAACTTCAATCTGTAATTGTAACTATACAAAAAAAAAAATGCAGTCCTTTATCAGTGTTTTTAAACTACGGGACGGTCTATCGAGACGGAGTAAAATTATATAATAGAGTTTGTAAACTTAATATATCGATAAAACTAACAGTAATTCGATCAAATTATATCATCGCTTGAGTTATTTTTACAAAACCCTTTTTCCGAAGTAATTTCTATTCGTAATTGCTTTCCGAATCTCACAGGTCAACTCCCCCATGTCACAGTAGGCTAACCTTCCATTTTAGCGTGACGCCATTTGTGATAGCCATTCAATTTATCGTGAAAATGAATTCTTTATCTACTTTTATCTCAATCCATACATTAATAACAACTAAACCAAAACCAAAACAAAAATTCATTTAGATTTCAGACAATATTTTTTTCATCTGCTACATATTTTTATTTTTTAGAATAAAATTGCGGTAAATAATTTGTCTTAAAGAGATGAACAACACGAAGCAAAAAAAAAAAATAGAGGCGAGATGACGAGTCCAACCAACCGTGAGAGAGCTACAACACTGCACATAAAGTCGTAATTCATGATTGTGAAAGCCCCATTATGTGTGACGAAAGAACTGACGTCATCAGCATCCCGTCATGCTGTTGTGGCTCAACAATGTTCGTAAGACGAAGGAAGATACACAAGTTATTGCTCCACAGCTGAAATACCCCACAGAAGAAATGGCCAATTGAGAAACGTCAAAATTTGAAGGTGTAATCTTGGATTAAATTAAGGTTTAATCCTTTTTATCCAATAAAAAGTAATATTCCGTAAAAATCCTTCGCTTGATAATGCATAACACTGCGAATAATTTTGTTAAATTCATTAAAAACAACTAATTAGATTTCACGAAACGATAAAATAATTTTACAGTTCATCAAAATATTCTATTACAAACAAAAAAATAAATAAATAAAATAAAATAGAAAATATATTAATTCGGAATTCACTGTTGAGTTCACTTCTATGAGCTTCCAAGTTGACTTAGAAAAGATTGAAATGTAGAAAATGCAGCAATGCGTTCGGAAATACTGATGTCATTACATTTGCTGTTTGTAAACCGTTCACAGATTTTACAGTGTAACGTATTTGGCGTATCGATTTTTTAAAACTGCTAAGTAAGAGTAGAAAAATTATTCCGTAAGTAAAAAAAATGTGCAAAGAAAGGAAAATTACCTGTCTACCTAAGCCCTACATATTATGCTTGTGTATAGGCATATAAATGTTACCAGGTAACCAGGTATTACTGTCGTCAAGAGAACAGAGAGCGGGATATCCTCGCCTTGAATCGGCCTCCATCTAGTTTTAGTAGACTGCGACTACGGTCTTTAAATACATATGTATTTTATTTAACCGTTTTAACGTGCAGATAAAAACTAATTAAACATAGATGCCATAAAGTACCTTTACACATATATTAACAATCAAGATTAAAACATTCATCGTTTCAAAGTTCCTGTATTCGAACTTTTTCGTCAGCAAAGAAAACAAAATACAAAAATGCTGGAGACGGAACTGTTCAACAGTCTCCAATATTTTTGTATTTTGTTTTCCTTGCCAGCTGGAAAAGCTCGAATACTGGAACTTTGAAACGTCGCATTGTTTTAATTTTAATTGTTAATATATGCGTAAAAGGTGCATTATGGTCTGTATGTTTAATGTGTATTTATGTATATATAGGGTTTATACATGTTCTAGATATCCCCAAGTTTTCTGTGTACAAAAAATATTCAGAGAACACTGGAAATATTTTTTTTTTTTTTTTCACAATGTTCGGCTGTTTTTCTGGATATTTTGGATATATTGAAAAATTTGGTCGTAAAGGCCAATGCTCTTAAGTTGGTCGGTCGTAAGTCGGGGATTAACTGTTCTCAGTTTCAACGAACGAAAATGTGCTTCAGCCTTTGGGGAGGGGGGTGACAGAATAATCGACGTTCCTATTACATTTTGAATCTGCGAAGATATGAAACAAGGCAGATATTACGAAAAATGTCGTGACAACTTTACTTTTTTTAATAATTTCTTTTTTTGTAATAAAATATAATTTTATCGAAAAAAAAATGTAAAGAAATTCAACAGGAAGGCAAAAATGTCAGCGGGTCATGGAATGATTTTTTTTTTTTTTTGCGTGGGTTACCGGTAATCCGCAAGTCAGGTCAAAGCAGAGAGAAGGCGAGGCAGGCGATGTCACAAGCAACGGGATGAGTCACATCTAAATACTGACCTTGGTCATTCGAACATCAAATAACCTCAAACCAATACGAAGGAAACAACACGGAATCTAAGATTACATGAAGTACATTCCATATTTCAATCAATTATTTTGAAAATATCAAATACCGTTTGTAATATCCCATATTAGGAAACAGAGGGGAAGAGGAAAGGTTAGAAAAAAAAAAAGCTTTAAAAATGCAATTTGAAGTTATTGTACACGATCAATACCTCAAAAAGCTAAAATTTTATAGTCATATGTAGGTTGTAACAAGGGAGGTCCCTATTGATTGTAAGGATCAATAGGTAAGGATATAAGAGCAGGAATTGTAAAAAGTCGTTGTTCTCAAAAGGCTATCATCGCATGGTTTAAAAACTATATATTCAACTACAACTTCAAACGGTCTCTCACCCTGCGGGTATTCGAGAGTATATTGTTTGAAACTTTCTGTTAGAAACCCTCTTTCAATTTCAAAAACTTCAATTACAGTTCTCCGAACCAAAGGACGACTCTGACCTTGAACTACACCCATGATCTCTTAATCATTCCAGGACTGAATCTGCGTGGAGAGAGAAGATTAAAAATGGCGACTCTCCGACACAGAAAACCGTTGGAAGCAAAACAACGGAAGTTATTGCTAACGTTACTTCTTATTTCGAAAAGGCCTTATGACATGCTTACTTATGGCACATCAGAGAAATTGTTTTCGATCGCAGTGTCGTTTTTTTAGACGAGACCAGGCCACTGTCGTAACTCGAAGCAGTGGCTATATTTGAGTGCTTTTCCCTGTAGATTTCTGTGTAACAGATATAATCCCCTTACAAGCGAAAACTGACGACATCGTGCCTGGTGAAAGGCAGATGCGAGACGTAGCGTCGTGTCACTAAGGTGTCGGAACTACGAAGCAAGTGTCTCAAGTCGGGATATGCATGCAATCCCGAAAAAGAACAGAACTGACCTCCGCCTGCTTACGTCGTGCGGAGTCGGATACAGTTAAAAAAAAAACCCGCAATGACAATGATTTTAAAATGCTGTTCGTTTTCAAAAGCGAGAATCATCACTCCCGGACGATTCTACCCCGCAAAGGAGGTGAAACGCTGAGATGGACACTTTCCTAAGACCTGTGTTTTTTTTTAGTACCTGTTATTTTTGCAATAGTATTTTATTCTTTCCATAATTCTTTCCCGAAAAGCGCAAATAGAACGCAGCTACTAGTAAACTAACACTGATAAAAAGTAAACATCCCCTCTTTATTTCTTCTCACCCCTATTTTGATGAAATCGAAGGAGACCTGACGCATGCGCAAAAGGTTCTCGTAAACAGAAACGAACAGTAAAAACATATTATAACAACAAATAAATATATTTTGTATTAAAAAAATTCATTTTTTTTTTATTTATTTATTAAAGAAATATTCTATGTTTCTGTAATTAACCAAACTTAGATTAACCATACACAGTGCATCTATTTTACAGGCAACATTTGATAACGTCGCTATAAAATATAAGTACAGGTAAGCTTATATAGCCCTGTCATGTTCTTTTAGTCTTAATTTTATATATTCTTTAGCTTTATTATATTCTGTGTCATATTAATTTTTTTTTATTTAATTTATTAAATTTCATGGTTGCATATTTACTTGCATAAGAATTTAGGGAAATTTTCTTGTTCACAAGCTGTAATTAATTAAATATATTTTATGTGCTACCAATCTAAAGAAGCCTGATGACTCACGTACTGTCATTTTGTTACAGGAAATTTGTTATTACTTATTAATTGCCATTTGCCATTTGAGGAAGGTGTCGGAGTTGATGGTTTGGCGTAGCATATTACCACAGCCCTAAAACGGCTACAGAAATATAAAATGTCAGATCAGAATTAGAATAGTTCAATGAAGTGAATAAATAATAAACTGAAACATTTTCTTCAGTGGAAACTCTTCAGGGATTCCAAGAATTATGATTACCCTTGTAAAAGCCACAAGGACTCTCTCACTTTGAAAACAAACTGTAGAACGTTAAAAGATCGCTATAATTAGTAATGGATTAATAATTTCAGGTATCTTGGCGACATCTGTTGTTGGAAAAATAAACCGTTGTACTGTTCTCGAATGGAATGTAAACAAAAATTATGCGGGTTTTTTTTTTTTGTTTTGTTTTGTTTTTTTATTTACTGCAATTCCTTATATTTTACACTTAAATATTTTTTTTAAGTGTCAGTATTATAGTCAAGCCACGATAATGTGACGATCGGAAGGAACTCCACGTGATTATGACGCATCTGTTTTTCAGCCAATCACAAACAAGCGTGCCTCAAAGCAGAGGTCTCCATTCATTTCCCTCAAAATGTCGCCCCAGAATATTTTCCAGAGAAGTGCTCGAAAAATTATTTTACAGGTTGAAGATTATTTCCGAAAGGAATTGGAAAATGGAGGACTAGTTTTAATTTAAGCTAAAGTTTTGTTTTATAGCTGTAACGTAATACTCTTCCGAACCTCTGAGAGAGGCTAGTGCTGACGTCGAATCGTCACGTTATCGTGGTCGGACTATACTAACTGGTTTGTTTTGTTCATGTTTTGAATAATTGTTGATTTCCGTGTAAGGCAAACAATCATCAACTAAAATAATGTGAGTTTGATATTGCAGTGATCAGATCGCAACGTATCACGTGACTGCAAAGCTACAACAACGATCTGTAACTTTTTTTTTTTAATTGCTTTTTCGTTCATAGGTATATGCCTACTTCTTTCTATTTATGTTCGATTAAAATCGTTGAGAAATCAACCCGTCAACCGGGTCCGCCTTGCTTGAGTCGTCCCACGGCAGATGTCGAAATAACTGGAATTTCGGTGAGGACACCGATCCTCGTTTTCCTCCACCCCCTCATCTTCAGCCCAGCTGGGTTCAAGAGGGGGTTTCGTGGTGGATATTGCCAAACCCAGAGTCTAAATTAGCATTGCATTCAGAAGAGTCGATCTTCAGCAGATTTTTGACTCAAACCGAACAAGTCAGTATTAATTACAAACACAGACCGACAACACGTTAAAGAGACTCCGCAGGAAGAAATCCACTCACTTGACTTCCATCTAAATGAGAAGATAAGGACCTCCTGAATGAAACTGAAGCCTACTTATCCTAACAACTTTGTCTTTTATCAGTTTCAAAACAGCATACAAATTATTTATTACTATCTTTTCTCATTATCGTTTCATTTACTACCAGGCCGCCTTTATTTTTATTTTTTTAAAGAGCAGAATTTCAGACAAATTTTAACGAATTTAAAAAAGATCTACCCATATCTGAATTTGAACTTAGATCTTCAGGATCACCCTGACGCTATACTGAATTTGTTGAGAGGAAAAGTTTTATATATATATATATATTTTTTTTTTTCCAAATGTAAAAATAACCATAACCACGCATGCGCAGTTTCACGAAGATAGTTCAAGTGATGGTAGGAGAGATACCCGTAGTAGGAGAGATACCCGTAATAACAAAGAGACATGTTGATCTTGTACCTTTTCTTCGGAAAATAAGCTAATTTCATAGCCCCTCCCCCTTCCGAAATGTATACAATAGAACCTATGTTCTTTCTTTTTTGTTTGATTGGATGGCCGGCTGAGGTACCCCAAAATTTTGAAGACGACTTTTTTTTTTTTTTTTTGCAGTTGGAGGTGGGCTTCCTAACCCCCCCCCCCCCGGAAATAAAATCTACATATGCCCCTACCTCGTTAACAGAAATATCCAAAGTAAAGTTTGAACCAAGAAATCTTGGAATAGGATGAGAGATATAGGGTTTTTTTCTTTTTTTAGTTTATTCAAATTAGCTTATTATGATTTCTTAAACAATTTCTATTTTGCTTGATCCAATTTGTCAAAGGAACATTCGCGCTTCAAAAAATGTAAAAAAAAGTCGTACTCTCAACTCTCACTGCACCAATATTCATGAAATTTGATAAGTAGAGGGATCAAAAAAATTGAACCATACTCTAATTGGAAAAATTTAAGAGCTATAATTTCTTAATCTTTATAACAGGACTCCATCTAAAGGCTGCCTTTGAATCAACGAAAAGCGAAGAACTCACCTAATAAATATAAATAACAAAACCAATTTACAGTGCATGCTCTTCTCGTTACAACTTAATATCATTAAAATTGGAAGTAACTGTGGATTTCAATAAATAAGCCATACACCTGATTAAACAAAAAATATAATTAATAGACAAAATGTAATACGACGTTTCGCTGTCGAGAGGCAGCCTTCTCAAGTGAGGGAACAAATTTTGAAAGTCAATATATTTATACATAAATTTCATGGGAATAATACAAACGGCGACTGCGCATATGGGTGACGTCATGAATACACAGAAGGCCTCCCTCTGTCGGCCAGTTTCGGTAAGCAAGCTGTCCTCAACTGAAACATTAGACTAAAAAATGATTCGTAAACATCTTTGTAAAGTTAAGACAAAGATTACAATAAGACAAACGAGAAAGACTAAAAAACATGAGCAGTAAAATATACAATAAAATAATAATAATAATAAAAAAAAAAATGTAAAAAACATAAAATTAAAAAATATAAAAAAAAATTATAAAAACTTTCAGGGGAAATGAGACCACCTATGATACAGTTAAAACAAGTGAGAAATTTAAATTAAACAAACTTAAAACCACTGAGGCAATAAAATGGAAGTAACTGTAATTATATGTATTTTAATATGAAACTTTATGTAAGTTTATATGGAGTATTTTAATTCGAATTTCAGCAACATTACAATGGCTGCTTTATACGCTCTCGAAAAATTGCCTTAAACGCGATCGATAATATGTAGTTTGCCAGTTGCAGATCAACTGAAAAGTGGTCCCTTTATACATGTGAGCGGCAAATCGCGTTTTGCTCTCGTTTAGATTGCGATTAACAATACATTTGTCGGCGAAGCGACAAAAGTTGATTTCGCAGCTTTGTTTTGCTATTAATTCTCGAGATAAAGAAAATGGAAAAACAGATCCCGGAGGAAGAGAATGTGGTGAATGAAGCCGTGGATTCAAACCATGAGCAAAGAGTATCAAGATTTCAGCGGGAAGTTAACACTGTCGTAGTTTGTAAATAAATTTCTCGCCGTCAAGAGCGCTGTTGTCGACTTGCTTCTAATATTTGCTTGAATTTAGAACTTGTTTTATTTAGAACAACTGGCAGATTTTTCGGGAAAGTGGGAGATTTTCGAACCATTTGCCGGTTCCAGACAAGAGTGTATAAAGCGACCATTAGTTGTTATATTCATATACATACTAGATTCAGATAAATAAATAAGTAAATAAATAAATAAATAAATAAATAAATAAATAAATAAATAAATAAATAAA
>JAFIDM010000007.1:1969404-2009050 GCA_023159025.1 Thereuonema tuberculata
AAATAAATAAATAAATAAATAAATAAATAAATAAATAAATAAATAAAAACGAGTTAAAAAAAAAATTCCCCAGCTGCGGAGTTTGAGAGCACTGATATCGATACCTTTCACGGAAACGAAAGCAGTGAAAACATTTTTTTTTTTTTTTGTCATTTTTAAAAATAACATCCATTATTCACACTAGCTTTGAATTCATAAAAAAGAAAAAGGAAAAAAAAAAAACATTTTTTTTAAAAAGTTCAGATAGCGTTCGAGCACGCTATGTGGTATCAGAGGACACAGCTATCTATCACAGCTACGGCTTATGTAAGATTCTATGCTTGAACACATGCATCTATAAAACGGTAGTTTTTATAATTCATCGACGTAAACGCAAACTGATTTCAAAAATTAATACTCATCTCCTAACAAAACGAACTTTCATTAGAATAAATCCTCACCACTACTTAATTTTTATATGTTAAAGAAATAAAACTCTGACAGGTGGTTCTTTTAGCCTTGTATCTTTGATCAGTTCGGTATTTACCTTCCCGGGTTGCATAAATAATGAAACAACGTCTTTTGTTTATTTATTTACATAACGACGAAGGCAGAAAAATAATAAGAAATATCGATTTGTAAGTGAAAAAGCTTTTTTTTTTTTTGGATAAACTGATATGATGTATTAATATTCCGAATTTGCTAAGTATTTATCGATCTATCTATCGTATATCATAAGAAACAATCATTCCTGTAGAGTCGTCGATTCAAACGTTTTTATTTTTATTTAAATTTACTGAGACTAAAGTTTTTCTCGAGAATATGAGGAACTCAAGATTAAAAGGATAAATATTTAAAAAACGGAAAGCGGCGATATTTTTTAAAAAAGATTTTAATTAATATACTAATAAGTTCCTAAAAAAACGTAATGTCTGCTTCCATTGACATTTTTTATTATCATTGTTAGTGTATTTTCCAAAGGAAAATTTCCCCTACCTGAACAGATGAGCCCGGGACCTTGTGATAAGCGCCGATCAGGGATCGTAGATCCCGAATACATATGTCAATCAAATTCTTCTTCCCACAATGTATATTCTACATTTTGACATTTTTCCTATCTTCAAAAGCTTTTCCTGACATTATTTTTACAGCTTTTGACACAAACTTTTTAGAGCTACTTTGGTTTAACTACAAGTAGATTAGATTAGATTAGATTAATTGAAAGTGGGTGGCATGATTGAGTAGGTAGCATCATTGAAAGTGGGTGGCATGACTGCCGAGCACGTCGACCTGAAAGATCTTTTGTACTATTCTACGGAAAGAAGGACAGACGGAGAGAAAGACTGAGAAAGGATGGTGTGAGAAATGTAGGGGAAACGGGAGAACCCCGGGAAAACCTGCCCAGCGCGGATCGCCACCATCAACAAAACCCAGATGAGAACCGAACCCGGGACTCAGAAATGAGAGGCCAGTGTCTTAGCGACATCGTCAACCGCGCGGCCTTAACTACAAGTAAGTAACAGGAATGTCGACATTTCTTCACGGGTTTTTAGGATGTGAGGCTTAGAAATCGGACATAACCTCAAAGTTGTAAGTGCAGTTACAAATATTTTTCATTTTTGGAAATTACACTTATCGCGATGGATGCGCGGCAGATACTTTTTCTTCTCTCTTCTTAAAGTCGTCTTAAAGTCTTCTTAAAGTCTTCTTCTTAAAGAATAATTCCCGTAGTATTTATCAATTGTAACATCAACCGAAATACAAACAGTATCTGAATTATTGTGACAACTAGTTAAATCTTTACACGCTTACTTCTTATGATACCTAAATCCAAAATTTTAAAAAAAATAATCAAATCAAGCGCACGCTTGGTTGGTAAAAAGATTAATGTACCTTGTTAATTACGTCATTGATATTATGTCACTGTTTCTAATATTTTTATGGTGCAAATTCTTATCAAGACACCTTTCGGAAAAAAAAATCAAAATACGAAATGTAGTTCGTCTCCTGTAAAAGTTATATGATTTCCTGTCCATCAACATGAACGTCAAGTTTCAAGTTCACCCATTCATAAGCGATTAGAAGGAATACACAAAGACACACTGTTTTATGAGCTTCAGTTTCCTTAGGAAAGTAGGCTAATTAATGTATTCATACATTTTTGATAGTTATCGCTTAAGTTCTTCTTAAATTCGTTTTGTCCGTCTGTCGGTACTTACATGTAAATAACACGAATTCCACTGCACCTGTTATCATGAAACTTAATAAGTAAACAAACGACACAAAATTAAAAGACCACGCCCAAATTTCATAGAGATCCGGTGAAAATTAGGGGCCCTTCTGCCCTTTTTAAAAATAGCCCTTTTAGCACTAACAAGCCTTATTTCTTCGACGGATTTCAATGGGTTCAACTTTTTGTAATATCACACGAAATGTCTGAAATATGTAAAAATCATTGTTAGGAAAAAACAAATATACAAACAGATACAAAGCATCCAAACTACACATCCGCCATCTTGCCTCTCGTCAATTCTCTGCGTTCCAAATGAAACTAACGAGAATAATTTAAAAGCGGAGAAAAATCAATCGGAAGATGAGAAGGCATTGGGCAGAACCGGGTGGATGTTGGTTGTGGAAGTGTCTAAAGATAGCCTCCGACGCGTACGGGGTTGGAAGGACAGAAATAGCTCCACACGACAACCCAAATGGTTCACTGATCGCATCGCACCATCAATAAGATGTTTCAAAGTGACCTTTTCCGTAGGAGATGGTTTACAATGAGGCAGCACAGGCTCTTCTAGGCGTGTTTCGCAACCAACTCTCTACAAATATTTTTTTTTTTTGTGTATGTGTGACTTTGGCGTACTTCAGCAAACAAACATACAATTCACGGACAGCGATTGTGTTAGAACGAAGTTAAAGGGAATCCAATGAACATGGAGAAATACTTCATTCTAACTATAGTGTAATTATTATCTTTGTTTTTTTTTATTTAATAACCACACTTAGTTAGCGCAGGGCATTGTAGGTTTGTTCTAACATTTACAAATTTCCCTTAATGTGCAAAAAGGAGAGAAAAACAAGGCTAGAAGAACAACAACAACAACAAAAAAAAATAAAAAAAATAAATAAAATACAGTTTTAGGTCGAAAAACGCAGATCTTTCCGTCCGGGCTCCGTAACTAAAAAACTATTTATCTTAAGAGAGCTGAAATTTTAAAGGTTTGTTTAGCTTCTTGGAAGGAAAATCGCAATAGATTTTGGTGTAAATCGGACAAATTGGTAAGGGCCCAGGGGAAAAAAAAACGTGTCAAAATATGTTGTTCTTATAACGCAATTGTCACGATAACCCCCAAAAAGATTTTTTTCTTAGAAAACTGATATTTTCATTATAGGTAAATTCGAAGATGACAGAAACTGTAAGAATCAGAAATTGTTTGAAGTATTACTGTGACAAGATCCCTTAATAGATCGTGTGGAAAGAACTTATCAAACCAAATTTCTTCCAGATCATTCCATTTGAAAGGTTAAATATCCTAGTCTTTCTATCGTATAAGTTATAACTAATAAAATTAAGTCCATATTTTCTCCTAATCTTCTCTCTTCTAATCGTCGTATTACTATTAAAAATAACCAATAAAACCATCTTCACACCAATAAAATATATATAATAAAATACATTTATTCAATATATTAAATCAAAGCAAATTTTCGGAAAGAATATCTTCTTCCTTTTTCAAGCCTATTCAAAACTAAACAATTTCCGGCGGTAACAAATCATTAACATGAACATGAATATATTTTACAACATGTAATATTGTCAAAATTTAGCTGTCAAATCATTATTGGCACAAACAACCCAATAATAGTAAAAACTGAATAGTTCAATTCTTCACATCTTACATTTTTTTTGACAATCAAAACATAAATTCACCAAATCTCACGCTCGTTTCACAAAAACCGCTATTAACATCCACTCCTTCATTTCTATTCAAATTTTGACCCTTAGTATTTCTTATTATTATATTTTCCGTAATTTTCCTAATCCTTGAGTCTCTTTCCACACAGTATTTTCAAATTATTCGTACAATGCCTTCGTTTAAAAAATTAATATAAATTAATGTAAACATATTCAGAGGTTTTTTTTTTCTACCTGTTTAATTCAAGAAAGTTTTTAAAAGATGCTAAGGAAATAAATAGTAGGAAAATTATTATTACTATTATTCTACTGTTCAATTGTTTTCATTGTTATTGTAAATATTGTATTTTATATCTTATTTAATTATTTTCTTTAATTTTGTACACCTCCAATGTCTTTAATATTTATTGTTACTAGTCCTTATTTTACTCGACAAAAATTAGCTAAACATAGGTAATTCTAATATACGTAAGTACACAGGTGTATAGAATTAAATCAGAAAATTATTTTAACTTTTAAATTATGTTACTGCCTAATATAAAATTTTGGAAAATTAGCACTTAAAGAGGTCTATTTGACAAAAAAAAAAAAAATCACTTGAAAACTGTATAGTGATGTAAGTTTTTTAATGTTTTTTTAACACTGTATTAAAAATTAATTAAACAATTATTCAGAAGCTGTTGATAGGAATTTGTCATTCTTAACGGGACTGTAACTTTTGTATTTAGAAATCATAATAATAAAAAATTATTATTATTATTTTCTTTCCATATCATTTACTTCACGGTCTTGCTTCAAGAAGAAAATCCACCAACCACAAAACTCTGAAACATTTCTTTTTTTAAAGAATTATTATTATTAGCAGCGAAGGGAGAGGGCTAGAATTAAAAGAAAAAAGGAGGGAGGGTGTAAGAGTAGTGGGCACAGTTCCAACAACACTGTATGACGTTTGAAAGGTTGTCAATCAAGCGAGAGGATTACTCTTTTCTTCCAATTCAACACTTCGTATTCATAACGAGATGGTAGTATTGTATTAAGTTCCGCACAACTTTTTTTGATCAGTGACACTGTTTATTTAGTCAATTCATTATATCTCTGAAGACACGTGATCTCAGTTAAACAATCATTATCATTTCGATTCTTCATTCGAGTTATTGCTTGGTCGTGTCTAGAATGTCGTTGTAAGCTACTTCCGGTAACATCAAACCGGACGTTATTTCCAGTTACATCAAATTCGTCATCGCGTCAAGATTTTTATTATTTTTGTTGGTTTTTAAATATTAAGAATATTTTTACATACTTATTTATTTATTTTCGATTTCATAAAAAGTTTGTATTTAGTCGTCCATTTCTGTTATCGCTGCTCTCTTTTCTTGCCTGGCGTTTCAAACAATGGGCTAGAATTAGTGGTAAGCGAGGCTTCGGTTTCCTTAACAACACTGAATGAGATGAAATACCTGCTGCTTCAGCTATTTTACGACAGAGACAGACGATTTGAAATAAAAAATAACATTCCAAATGATTCCTCTGGATTGACTCTTCAAAGTTTTGTTGGCACAAACGAACAATGGTGTGCGTTCAGCAGCCGCCATGTTCAAATCGGAAGTACGCGGAGTAACTAATGCTCAATCGTTTACCATATATGGAGTTGTCACGTGTCTTCAGATGAACTGGCTATAGTTATTTGAAACTGCCCCTCAAAGAATGATAGTAGTGGATTACCTGCCCAGTAAAATGGAGAGGATTATGATAAATGATTAACAGGTTTTGCAGATCTGTCTAATTAGTATAGCAACACAAAAACAAAATAATAATGATTCCTTATTGGCTCATTGTCTATATTGAATATTGAACGCTATATTCTTCAGAAAATAACTGTAATGTTTGTAATATTGTTAAATTATTTGACGGGAATAATTATGTCATTTCGTAATCACACTACTACTTTGATTTCCATGATTCGTTTAGTATAGAGGTGGCCAAACAGCTGCTCACGATTCACATATGGCTCTTTGACATATAATGTATGGCTAGAAGAAATATATTAGCTAAGTTCCTTTTGGCGTCACAATTAATATAAAAGCTAAATTGAAAAGCAAAAATAAAATAGCATTTCAAGCTTTATAATTATTTACCAGATATAAACTGAGAATACACTGGATTAAAACCTAAGTTTAATGTTCCTGCAATCTCATTTAATATTAATGAACTGAGAATTTGCATATTTGTCTTTTGTTTCCGTTGCCTATTTAGATACACTCAATATACTTAAAACAATAATCAGTTAGGATTTTGAAAGCATTTGGTAAATACATATATGTGTGTGTGTGTGTGTGTGTATACTTTGTGATTATTGAAACTAATACAAATTAACAGTTTAAAACCTATGTATATGAATAAATACAGTATAATTATGTATAGGTATTTCTTAATATTTACTGTATATAAAATGGTAGCGACGAAATGTGCATGTAACAATAAAAATATGAGTTTGTTCATGTTTTGCGGCTCTCAAACATCTGAAGCTACCGTATGTGGGACTCTTACGTTAAGCAAATGGCCATCCCCGGTACAGTATGTCAACAGTGAAAATATTAAAAGGCATAAATAGATGTAAGTGTAATAATAATAATATCATGAGTATGTGTTGTATCATCGTCCTTTCCGCCATTGGTCAGGTGCCTTACACATTGCACCACAGCCTCAGCACACTAGGACTTCATTAAAAACACTTACGCACAACTCCAGAAGGCTGTGGTACTCAACACAACATACATAATTAGAAAATTCATGGACACCACCACACCACTAATCATTCCTGCACATGTTTTTACATTTGGTAATATGTGCTTTGGTCCTTGACCCGCCATGTTGTCTTTGCTGGGGAAACCCAAGGTTTGAAACTTTTACATAATAATAACAATGTCTGTTAGTTTTAAAATTTCTTTATACTTTGTGGTAAAGTATTTTATCTTACATTTAAATAAGATATTTACAAATATTAGATATTATACATTTTATAAGGTGGTGGTGGAGTTATAATATAAAAATATGCGTATTATTTTTACCCCTCTGTCCATCTACCTTGCTTCGGATTCAAATTATTTTTCTCCTATTTCCCTGATAAGAATTAAGAACAATTACAACTGCGAAAAAAGTGGGCTGGCCTACACCCAGCAATGAACGATAACAGGCGAACACACAATGAACAATCGAAAGATTTGCGATTCATTACTCCAGCCACCATTTGTTATTACTATACCAGGAATAACTAATCTATTCAGATTATTCCTACATGCTTTTACATGTTTATAGTTTCTGGTCGTTATATTTTTAACTTACTTTTAGACTCTCAAGAGGAAAAATAGAAATTTTTTTAAAAAGATCACAATGTCTATCTGCATACTTATGCCACCTGTAATAACTTCTGAATCAGTAAACGGAGTTTCTTGAAACTTGATATGATTATTTATGGAAAAAGGAACTATATCTTCTTCATATTTGAAAATATTTTCCTTTCGATAAATTTAGTACGGAGAGAGATACAATACAGTGCCCGAATATGCTGATAGTAGAAATGAAGCTTACACTATGGTCCGCTTTTAACAACGGCACTGTGATTGGTCAATGAAGATGTAATACGATTAATTTATTAAGAAAACAGCTGATTGGCTTCATAAAAGATCTCTGGATCTATTTGTAAACTTCTAAGAAAAGTATGTTCCAAATTCTTTCAGGAACCTCTTTCTTTAATTCAGAAAGGCTTGATTTTAAAATATAATTTATAGGCCGTATTAAATAACGACCTCTTATAATTTATTTCTTCATTTTTTTTCTCAATTGTTCGAGTTATCAATTAAAAAAAAAAAAATAAGATTTTACATTTCGGCTGAAACATTTTCAGAAGTTTATCAAAAATAACGATAAGAAAGCTATAGATAGAACTAATTTTTGTTTGTTTTTTAAGATGGAATAAGTGTGTGATGGCCTACAGCCTGTAGACGCCACAATTTTATCAACAATCTCATCTGGTAAAAAAAAAAACCAAACAAACTAAACAGTACCTAAATATATTTCTAATATGTCTTCCTGAGGTAGGCCCTTTGGCCCAGGAAGATGGATGAAGGATGTTTTTCATCGAATATTAGAATTAAAAGGGATAGTGAACTGTGTGCCGAACAGAGTTTACATTTCCGTAAGATTCTTCGTCTAGGTCTCTAGCTGAATCGGAGCCACCTTTCTAATGCCTCAGCTTCTTTTACATATTCGTTCTTTTTTTTTTTCATTAGAAGATTGACCATTATTTAATTACCTTATTATTGTTTTCGGAACACCACTTTTATTGCACCACTGAGAGCAACGAATACTAACTGTGGCACAAATATCAACTTCCTGAAACTCTCACTGTGAATTGTAACAAATTGTGCTATAACCAATGACAACAAAATAATCTGTTTAAAAGGGTCACATCAGTTTAAATTGTTAATTTAAAATCTTTTATAGTATTCTAATTACAGCCCCTCCAAATTCCACTTAGGCCCGACAAGCCGATGATCGTAGGAGCCTCTATTTCCCGTACTTGATGATAAAGGAGTGGCTTTTTTAATATCCAATTACAGTTACGATTAGTATTCTCCATGGTGCATTAGTAATCGGCGCTCTCTAGGCCAGATATTTGTTTCTAGGCTAGGAGATTCCTCCAAAAAGCACTCTGCTGACACGCAATACACACGTAAGTGGTCTCATTGGATAGGTGATGAAACGATCCTTAAATTGACATTATTTTGATTCAAAAAACTTGCGAATCGCGAGGAAAATAAAACAAAAAAGTAAAAAATGCAACTGTGCGATTTTTCTGCTCTCAAGTGTATTATTGAGGAGCTAAAAGAAAAAAAAAAGATCTTGAGGACTTAATATAGCAATAAGCATTTGGTTTGCTTTTACAAAACAAACTATAGTTGCTAGAGAGCTGAAATTTTAATGGTAGATGAGGGGCCACAAGCTGAACTCTCTCTTGATTTGACAGAGATTGAACGATAAATAAGAACGTCACCATATGGTGTAAGCAATGTTTATGTTAGAAAGTGGAAATACTGAGACTTTAGTGGAAGAGCACTTAACGACACTAAAATTATACGTCTTTAGTCAGAATAAATACTAAACAGACATAGTTCATTTAACACCATTTCATATGATTCAAGATTGATAAAAATTATATATTCATAATAAATAATTCGAAATAAAGATGAATAGAAAAGCCATGTTTTGGTTTTTTTTTAGTTAAATTCGCACTTAATACGGCAACTTAATCACAACAATCCCACAAAAAATGATAAAGTAATGTTAGCCAAAATAGAAACTCGAATGACAAAGGTCGTAATAATAAAACTAGAAACTAAAACATCACTAATTTCGCGAGGAAATGTAAACACGAATTCTGCTGCCCTTTACAGATCAGCAACAGTCATGTAGCTGTTCACGAAGTTAAGAATGCAGGTTTATATGATAACTACAATGAAAAGGAAATCCCATACACAAGAGCTCGTCTGCAAAACGCAACTGCTCTGCAGGAAAGCCTTTGGGCAAATTGAAATGGAATTATAAGTGATATCAATTACAGTGCAACTTGGATAATTCGAACGTCTTTAATTCGAAATCGTGGTTAATTCGAAGATTTCTCTTAGTCCCTTGAACTTCTTATTAAATCAATGTTAAAAAATCGTGGATAATTCGAAGTTCAACTTCCTTAATTCGAAGTTTTTTATAAAAAATTTCGAACCATAACGACTTTTCGGCGTTTCATCGTTAAGAAATTCGACACGTCACAACTGAAATCCCCTTCCGACCACCGTTCGACACGTGACGCTTCAGACGCCATTCGAGCTTCCTGCTGTCAGTGTCACCATGTCTTTCAGTAAACCACGCGTGTACAAGAATTTAACGTTCGCTGAAAAGGTCGCCGTCATTCGCGAGGTGGAAAAGGGTGTGAAGAAGAAATGCCAATCCCTTCATCGTCGGAGGCGCTTTTTCATTTGGGCGAATTTCGTAGGTACATTGAAGGACAAACCAACGTAAGTGAAGCTGTTTTCCGTTCACTAAACATGCTTGATGATTTTGCTAACCTTAAGCGAGTGAATTCTACAAAACAATCAGACATTGCACAATTTTTTGAAAAACTATAATATTCTGTATTGAATGTAACAAGTACTGTAACTTACGTAATGTAAATCTTATTTTGTTTACATACATATAGTGTTTAAGTCTTTCATACCATGATCTTTCTGAATAAATATTTATTTATTGACAGAATAATCTTTTCAAGCATTCAGTGGACCTGAAATTAAAGTTAAAAGACGTAACTTCTTTAATTCGAAGTCTTGGATAATTCGAAGTTTTGTAGTGGTCCCTTCAGCTTCGAATTATCCAAGTTGCACTGTATTTAATAGTTGGCGCTACTTTCAGTGGCTGAAGTTTAAGTTGAACTTTGAAGCGCTTTATTTTTAACCTATTTTCTTAGGAAAATTGTATGTATTTTTCTAAATATTACAGGCGTAACAAGTTGTTGTTTTTTTTGTCGCCCGAACCGAATGATCCCAAGGCCCGAGCGTCTTATTTTGCACAACCCTCTATTGCTCCTTCCGCAGTGAAGTCCAAACCTATTATCCTCGCAGCTTAGTAACGTTTGAACCAGGGTACAGATCTTCATGAAACCTGGCATGTTTATTTATGACCAAGAGACGATCTATCTTTCCTACAGGCAATTTCTCCGTTTCGATCCCTTTAGATAAATTTGCGTGGGATGATGACAAAATTAGCAGGTTGTCTGTTGACGATAAGCAATGTATCGTAAAATTTGCGGCGAAATTTAATTTGATTAAAAATGAAGTGACGCGATTTCCATTTTAGAATTTTAAAATGTTTTTCACTGTCAGTTGACTTAATTTATTTATTTCTGCTTGTGTGAAACTTCTCATTTCCTCAGATGTTCTCAGATAAGTGTTACTGCCACGTAATAAGTCCCCATATCAGCATTATTACAAATTAGTACATTTTTGCTAAAAACAACTCTTCGCGCGCTTATTTTTTTTTACAAAATCTGAATTACTAAAATTTTTTATTTAGCTGTCTGTCAATCGCAATTGGTTAATTTCCTGTGAAAAATAGAAATAAATGTTCGCGACGGGAATCGAACCTTTTGATCGGAAGTCAGACATCTTATCCATTAGGCCACGGGGACTACATTCAAATTATTGTTTTTTATCACTTTCTTTGTGTGTGTGTGTGTGTGTGGCGCAATGAGAGAAGAGTCAGAGAAAAAAAAATAACTCATTAATTTTAGCCTACTGGATTAAAATTTAAATTTCACTTTTTGCCATAACCGCTTGGAATCGATTCTTCTTGATTATCTCATACTTAGGCTACCAGAGGGGAACAGGGGGATGGCCGAGTTCTGTTTAAAATCACATTCTGATTCGTTAAGGTGGCCAGGATCTGTTCAATGGATTATTATTACGTAAAAATAAACCATACAATATTATTTACTATATATTACAACGGTATAAAGATTTCATGTATTCAAAAATTACTATATTTTCACTTAGATATTTTTACGAATTACAAGTTACCGCATGATTACTTAAAAGCTTAAACGATATTCTTTTCGAAATAATCAGCTACACAAGATTTGAAGGAACGCTGATAAAACGAATCACCGTTGCTGATGTCACTGTTACAACTAAAGGTACTAAAAGATTCAGAAAATTCAAAGAAATCGTTTCTTCCAGGAAAAGCAAATTACAGACATTCTGTAATCTCTCTTGTTTACATATTTATCACTTTATCTATAACTTCTTAAGAATTGTTCAAGAGAAATATATTTTTTGATATCAACAACTTTTACGAGATAAAATGTTGTCTACTACTACTGAGTCGTAGTTTATTGTACTGAATAAAAAATAAATAAATAAATAAATTTATTAATTAAGCACAGAGACCATAAAGCACCCTTTACACATAAATTAACAATTAAAATTAAAACAATGCGATGTTTCAGAGTTCGAATACTGGAACTTTGCAGTTTTAATTTTAATTGCTAAAATATGTGTAAAAGGTGTATTATGGTCTGTATGTTTAATTACTTTTTACCTGCACGTTAAAACAGTTTAATAAATAAATAAATAAATTACTCTTTAAAGATACAGAATGAATGATATAGATGAAGTTTATGTTATCTGACAATTCAAATCACTTGTAATATTCAAAATGATAATGAATTGCTACTCTCTATTTGAGGGGATTTAAGCTATACTAGCCTAACCCTGAAAAAACAAATTATTGGGGAAATGGTTTGAAACGTTTGGTGGTCATGAACAAAAAAAATAAACAATATACACTTTGCTGCTGTAATTTATATAGTAAAGACAATTAGCTATGTAAATTACAGCAGCAAAGTGTATATTGTTTTTTTGTACACGACCACCAATCCTTTCAAACCATTTCCCCAATAATTTGCTCTTTCAGGGTTAGGCTATTATGGCTTAAATCCCCTCATTTACAATTCAAACAAGTATGAAAATTTAAGAAGAATTCATACGTTAAATTATTCATACCAGGAATGTTTCAAATTACAGAAGCTTAACAGCAAATCTCAATTCTGTTGGGAAAAACTTTCATCTACACCGTGAAAGTAAACTAGCTACAGAACAAAACGTAGTATTATATAGAAATTTATATTGATTTAAAACTTCAAAGCAAGTTTTGACTAATATTCTTTGAGGATTTCAAGAACTGTTTACAACTTTACTGTGTCCGTTTATACAACTGAAGTGAAACGGTTGCTGCTACTTCTGTTGTTAAATTCGCAAACATCTCTTATTAGCCACCCATTTGGGAACGGTTGCGTTTGTCCTGTCCGTCCGTCCGTCCGTCCGTGTCTGTCCACCCCTAACAATTCCCGAACGGAAGGTCGGATCGACAAACGGACTTCAATACCGTGTTCAGAGGCCCAAACATTCTTTTTTTTTCTCTCAATTTCCGCGGGTTTTTTTTTTAATTTTCTAACTTTTTTTTTATTTTTCCTTACGTTATTGTACTTCCTTTTTTTTTATTACTCATTCATTTTACATTTTTTTATTATTATGGGTCGCCCTTAAATTTGTGCTTTACCACAAAATTATATTCACTTGTTATCGCATTGAAGTGTTGATAAAGGAAGTCTATTAATATCTTATTAAGATAATTTGCCAAATTTACTTGAAGTATCTTCTATAACCTTTTTTTGAAAAAGGACAGTTTTAATAGGGTATCGTTAAGTTGTTTATAAGCAAACAAACACAAAAATAAATAAATAAATAAATAAATAAATAAATAAAACTGAATTTCAAAAATATATTCATTTTTTAATTTTCCATGTTTGCAAATGGATATAAATTGTTTTACTTTGGAAGGAGAAACAAAGGAATAAATTAATATTATTAATATCTACATATATTTTCTTTGCTTTCTAAAAACGTCACTTTCATTCAAACAATTCCAAAAATTTAAATAAGTACGTATGTTCTAACTGCTCAATAATAATAATACTCGTAATATCGAAAAAGCTGTATTTCATAATAATTTTTTTAAGACGAACAATGTTAATTAAAAAAAAATATTTTAAAATTCCAATTTTAAAAATAAACAAAATATTTAAATCCATATTTTTATCAAATGCGAACAAACAACAAAACAAATAAAAAAAATCAAATGTATTCTCGTCGAACATTACTTTCGAATAGGTTACGTTTGTAAGACTGAATTGTACATTAGCAAAATGATAAATGATAATATTTTAGCCTAAATCGTCGCAAAATTGAGAATATATCTCTTACTAGGAATGTATTAGATTAGATTAGAATGGGATGAATGTGGGCGACAGGAAGCCAAGCACTGCTACCAGTAGATCTATTGTGCTAAACCCACGGAAATGGACAGATAAAGAGAAAGACTGAGAAAGAATGGTGGGATGCTCGCAGGGGAAACGGGAGAACCCCGAGAAAACCTGCCCAGCGCGGATCGTCCACCATCTCGAAATCCACATGAGAACCGAACCCGTGACTCAAGAGGTGAGAGGCCAGTGAGGAATGTATTAAACTATCGTGAATTACGCCATTCTACATTTCCTTTTGAGAAGAATTTGCAGAACCTTACTGCTTTGTGTAATGCCGCCAAAAAAAATTAGTTCCAATTCAAATCTTATAACAGGGTTGTCATATTATGTGGATATATGGCGAACTGAATATTTTGCTTGTATTTTATGAAAGTAAATGCCAATATATTTCTCTTTCTTTGTAATTAAAATAGGAAATTAGCATTTGTTTTCCACCGATCATAGGACAGGGAAATTCAGAACACTCTAAAGTGAGGAAGCGGAAGGATACGTGACAGTGGTCAAGTAACTCGTCTGCAAAAGGGCTGCCGAATTTGGTGATTTTTTTTTTCACGCTGCTTGATAAATTTAGTTAAACTTTATTAAATTTGTTACTTTTTTTTGCTACGTTACCAATAAAAGATATTTATTATCTTCACTTCCAATTGGACCTTGTGGCCCCCACATCAAGTTCAAGAGCCAAGTATCAAATGCAGAAACGGGCTCCCTCTCACTTTATGGTCAAAATCATAGATTCTTAGCTAAAAATATCGCGAAAACACCACACGATTTCAAATTTCTCCTTTTAAACATGCCACACACAGCTATTAGAATTATTTTAGAGTTGTTTTAGAGTAAATTAATTTTTAACACCAACATCTACTTTTTCCTTCATAAGCTGATTATAATCTTAAATTAACCATATTTATTATTTTTTTTCTTACAATTTCTTTAATTGATTTAAAAATTTTGAATGTCAATTTTAAAATGGCATAATAAAGAAGCAAGTGCTTGGATTCAGTTATAATGGAAGCTCTAGTGTAATGTGATCCTTAGGGAAGTTATGAATAAAGATGTTCTTGCTCATAACCGTGAATACAGCATCCATTATTAACACATGTAGTAGAATCAGATATTGTCATGCAGAACCGGTGTATGCAAATATTGTAATGCAGAATAGCTCAATGAAGACGATTAAAGGAGAAAAGTAGCTCATGTAAAATGTAGACTAAATTATAGCAAAAAAGTCTAGATACCAGTAATAAGCTAATCACATATTTTTTTTTCAGTCAAGACCTCAGTCCAGGCCCCGGTGCTGAGGGACCAACTGCCCCAGTGATTTGTTATGGCCGCTTTACATGCTCTTGAAAACTTGTCTGAAACCGGCAAGTGGATCGAAAATCTTCCACTTTCCGAAAAATCCACCAATTGCTCTAAATAAAAGAAGTTCTAAATTCAGGCAAAGATTAGAAGCAAGTCGACACCAGCGCTCTTGGCGGCGAGAAAATTTATTTAAAAACTACGACAGTGTTAAGTTCACTCTGAAATCTCGATATTCTTTGCTCGTGGTTTCAATCCATGGCTTCATTCATCACATTCTCTTCCTCTGGGACCTTTTTTTTCCTTTTTCTTTATCTCTGCTGTGAAATGAGATGAGAATTAATAGCAAAGCTCCGAAATCAACTTTTTTGTCACTTCGACGAATTGTATTGTTAATCACGATCTAAACGAGAGCAAAACGCGATTTGCCGCTCACAAGTGTAAAGCGATCGCTTTTCAGTCAACCTGCAACTGGCAAACTGCATATTTTCGAGCGCGTTTGAGGCAATTTTTCGAGAGCGTGAAACAGTCATAAGAACGAATTTCGAAAGCGGAAAGTGACTTTGAGAATTAGACGATACACTGATTTTTTTTGTTTGGTTAAACTGCTGAAAATCTATCAAATTATGTAGGAAGATGAAAGAAAGAAAATGGTATGTTAACGAAAGAGAAGAAAGAGAAAAAAAGTAAAAAAAAATAGGGTTAGTTAATTAGTTATTTTTCATTTATTTGATACTTTTTAAGAATTTTTGGTGATTTTTAATAATTTATTTGTTGACATGAAAAATCACCTGCCAACACTGGATCTGCATAACTCGAATTAAAATTTTATTTCATTTAAAAACAGAAAATGGCGAAAGGATCTCCCATCCCCACATTAAAATTGTATATAACAATAAAAGAAAGCAAATATTTAATTCCTATTTCCAATGAATAATATAGGCAAAAATATCATTTGGCCTTTACTGTTGTGGTAATATAATTCGTTCAATATTAAAACTCGTAATATCAGTTATCAATTTTTTTGAATTATTAGCTTAACTTGATTATGAAATGCAATTTCAAAGAGCAACAGATGATGTTAATCAATAAAAGATGATCTGGATCAATATTAACTTAGTTCAGTTTTACGTTACTCTTAAGGACAAACACATTAGAAATTAATCGTCGAATGACGAGAAATAGAATTATTGGTTATGTAATAAAATAATGAAATCTGTGAAATGATAATGAAGGAATAATAACGGAACTTTCAAATTTCTCAAATCTTAAATTGAATAAGCCTTTTATTACATATCAAGTATCGAAATGATGTAAATTAGAACCTAATTTATGAACATTCATTTAAATTCTCCTCGGCCATTTAGTCATTAACTATGTTATTGATTACAAAAATTAAAATATAACAATGGGTGAGACCAAATTATTTACAAAGTGACATCCTGGAACAGCTGTTTCACGCCCTACGGCGATCATCAGCCAGGAATAGTCACCACTAAATAACAAGGTCTCCGTACTGAGGCTAATATAAAATATTCATCGGAAGCGCAGTGGTACCTCAATGGAAAAAATACACAATAAAAAACTCACTAATGAGAAATTAGTGAGAAAATACATGTGGCAGCAGTGCGCAGGTCTCAATGATTTTTTTTTAAAGCTTAAAATTGAAACTGCGAATTTGAATTATTACTAAATTGTTTTAAGTTCGGAGGAATTAATTATTTTAGTTTAATGTTGAGTTAGGGGTGCACTGGAAAAACTTCCAATTCAAGTTTAAAATTAGATTTTTTTTTCTGCACTTTTAGAGAAACAAAGTGTAACCTCTGTTATAATATTAGAAAGTTATTCTCTGGCCAAATATTTTATTTATTTATTTATTTATTTCTGTAGATAAGCTTGCAAAACTGTTACAAATAGTCAATTAATCATTATTAAGTCATTTTTCTTTTTTATTCTGAGTTTCGTTCTTTCCAAATAAAATTATATCTAAAAATGATTATAAAAAAAATGAAAAAAAAATATTATAATTAAATAAAACGATTCTCATTTAAGATAATTAACATTCTGGTACAGTACTTTGTTATAAATAAAATTCGGTATTATACTGCTATTTTATCTGTCTATAAAGATGAATAGAAAAAAAAAATGAAACAATGTAAATAAAAAAAGAAGACTCACCTAAGGCCTTTTTGAAATTCTGTAAATTAAGTACGATCAATGGTGATCCAGTAAAAACATGGCGGATCATCACTGTCATTGTTAGGTAGTTTGTAGGTTCGCGTTAAAAGCATACGCTAATTTCGTAATGAGTTCGAAAATCAAAATGATTGTGAACTGCAGCAATATCTGCGAGGTATCACCCAGCTACAGTCCCTACGCTGAATAAAGATTCTCCCAGAATGCAACGTAGCTTATAGATTGAGCTTTCCTGGCCGACCGCTAACATTGAAAGAGAAGAGAAGCGACCTCTTCTCTTTCAATTTAGCGGTCGGCCAGGAAAGCTCAATCTATAAGCTACGTTGCATTCTGGGAGGATCTTTATTCAGCGTAGGGACTGTATAGTTCGTCCACCAAGACTTGAGACTTAGCCACGCCTCTTCAAACGAAGAAAACATTTCACAATAGGGGTGAGGGTTGTAAAAGAAAAATTTGGGAAAAAAAAACAAAAACAAGATTAGGAAATTTTTTTAAAATATTTACTTTTAAAGATATGGAATGTCGTATTTTATATCATCAATTCCTCTGTTATAACCAAGAAGCAAAATCTGTGCATTTCCCCTGAAAATGGAAAACTACCACATTGACCCCTCAAATGACTTCTTCGACTCGTCGCCTACCACGTGAAATAGGCGTGGCTAAGTCTCAAGTCTGGACAAACTGTACATTGGGCTGTAAATTATCAGCAATTGCTTTCAATATTATTAAGCTGACCATCCCAAACTGTCATGTCAGAAACCTTCGATAAGTTATAAGAAATATTTAAATATTCTTTCCCAAGTGCTTTTATAAACAGAATTCGGGACTAAAACAATACTATATTATATATAAAAAAAAGGGGGGTGGGTGGAGATTTACTCTTTTCCGAAATAAGATGATTCAAGCATTTGTTACTGCAAATGTGGCCAGTTGTGTCTACTGAATAATAATAATTAAAAAAATACCCCCACCCCCAAATTTAAAGACAAACAAAAATGAAATCATGAAAATCGACATTAATCTCTTCTTCCGGGCTTTCAATTTGGAAGAAAATGTTACACAATGAAGTTACGCCTAATGCGTGACTTCTTTCATTAATTGTTTTAATTATTTTATATTGCTAAAGATGGTGCCTAAGTTTTCGTTTATATTTCAATTGCTAATTCGACTCCGAAATAGTAAGATTTTACTGCGATTTCTGCTTCATTTATGAATTTTCATTAAGTAAATAAATTACTCATTTCAATTTTACTGGTGTGTTGTATAGTTTAATGATTTATTTCATTTGAGGAAAGCTGTAATTTATCAATTACCAATTTCGTTTGTTTATTCAATTGGGTTTATTTATACCGGAAGTATAAGACATTTAGATCCTCTAGCAATCGTGTTACTGTCTTGATAACTTATATTTATTTTCTTTAAATGACGTTTTGAGAGCAACAATTTGGAAGTAAATAAATCCCTGTGGTCTAAAATATATTCTGCTATTTATCAGAGTTTCCGAATAATAACTACAGATGCTATTTTAGGGAAATTAGGATCTAAAGGACATCCTAATTACTTCCTTAAATCGCGGGTTTAAAGTCCTCGCGCTCAAAGATGAATCTCCCAGAATGCAAAGCAGATTATAGATTGTCCTTTCCTGGCCCTTCGCTAACATTGAAATAGAAGAGAAGCTACCTTTTCTATTTCAATGTTAGCGAAGGGCCAGGAATGGACAATCTATAATCTGCTTTGCATTCTGTGAGATTCATCTTCGAGCGTGAGGACTTTGATGTCTTGACATTAATGGCGCTGGTTCTAATTCTATTTCAATCAAGTAATCACGCATGGCTGAACCGTATTTACTTTTTTGACCAGATAAAAATGGAAATTAAACAATCGAATGTAAGATAATTGAAACTTTATTGCTTTCTTAATTAATAAAGAACTAAAACCAACTTCCTGAAAGTTTTCGTAAACAAACTAACACATTTCAGTTACTCTCCAAGCTATGCTTAAAATGCCTTTTTAACTTTTTTGTGCTAAAAATTCGAGCAATAAATGTCAACTAATAAATTATCATCAAAAGGAATAGATAAGCTTATGCAGCCTACATTGGAGTGCTGTTGGATGGATAAAAATGATCTTTGTGTTTGCTGACTGTTGTTTGATTCGTCTATAAGATCATAGTAAAAATGAATCTTAATGACTACTAGGCCTACTTATTACTGCGGCTACCTAACAGAAAGAAAACATACGTTTACATGATATTTGTCATTTAATGACTATAATTGATGGAATTAATCACAGAAGCCTGCTATACACAGTACAAATTTCCCATTTTCTGAAAAAAAAAATAAAAATAAAAAATTTCCCATTAGTTATTTAAATCGTCAAAATCGGATTAATTTTAATCGTATTACACCACGCACAAATTAGTAGATTAGGTAAAAGGATTAATATCTATTGTTTAAGACACTGACTGTTTAGGTTTTCTTCTGATGTGGGAATTTTTTTGTCCCTTTTGGGCGCTACTTTCTCGTCAAGGATCAACCTGGAAAAGAGTCCAAGTTTAACAGTTACATCGTATTTTCAGTCCTTCAAACTAAAGTACGGACAGAGAAAGAAGAATCACCAAATATGGAGAAAAGCGGATCTCTTAGTTTATCCTGGAACTCATTGATTCAGAAGCTATATGGCAGCGTCATAAGAACAGGTTACTGTAAGGCCTGCAGAGCTATAGAAGTATAATTTAGAACGTTCTCCACTATTTTAAGAGTTAAAGTGATGGAATATGTATTTCTGAATTACTAGCAAGATTGGCTATTGCTACAAATTTGTCCACTTTAACGGTGAAGAGAATTACGAACGAGCGAAAAAAGAATGCGACCGCACTTCGTGTTTCTCGCCCTGGCATTTTCTTTTCCTTGTCCGAAGCCACTTTTGGATATGGATAATATTTATAAAAAAATTGAATAATATAAAAATAATAATAACAGTATATAGGTACGTTAATGATGCAAAGAATTAAAAAAAAATATCGAAAATCTTATTCTCTTCTACTTTGCAGAAATGAAGAAAATAGTTACGATGCTTTGCAATAGAGGGCGCTGAGCATACATGGAATTAGTAATCGATAATCTACGATTTCCTTTTTTTTTTTGTTTATATCTCCTATAATAAGCTTCAAGAAGTTCCATCCTTCGGTTCAAAAGTTAGTAGAACACATACACACAGAATGACTGATTTGAAGACCTCACTTGGCTGACAAAAAAAATTAAAATGCATTTACATACCATACCATGGTAGGTCAATCCGTAGATTGGTTCAAGTCTACGGAACCCTAGTGACCCCCGAAGGGCGACCCCTAGGAGAAGCCGTAGCTATACAAGGCAACAGATACTGGAGTGGTTTATATTATCTAAAATAAATAAATATATAAATTTTAAAGAAAAAAAAATGCTGATTTGTAAATTGTAAAGGTTATACGAAATTTTGATTATTCTAGAATTTTTCTTATTCATTAATAGAAAATTTTCGGCGTTTCTTTGCACGCTTAAGATAGTAAATTTTGTTATTTCATAGAATGGAAACGTAACTTCAAAGCAATTGGAAAGCTTTTTTTTTTTTTTTAAAGTGAAGAATTTTTAGTTAAGCTGCTTTAAAATGTTAAGTCCCAAAGTGTAAGCAAACTGCTTTCCTAACAATCCATCCACTCAGCAAGAGCTAATTTAGACACTCATCACTGCAGTGTGACACATCTATCACGTGAGTGAATTTGCCCAATCAGCGCATTTCCTACAACGTCACACTTTTTTTTAACCTTAAATAGACAACATTTGCTAACAGCAGATATTGACATAGAGTTTTAATGACCACCTTTTTACCAGACTTTTAGTTTTGGAAAGTAAATGAAACACAAGGTGTTAATTTACATTAGGCTTATTAGACGATCAACTTATTTGCTTTTTCTGTTTGTTGAAAATAGAGGAAATGGTAAGAGAGCGTATCCCTGTAAAAACAATTTACAGGGATCTATTTATAAAGAGATCTTGAAAGAACTACTTTCCGTCAAATGTTGAGTTTATCACATTTAAAGAAACGCCTCTATTCTTTTAATTTTCCTACAAAATATTTCAGTTAAAACTTTAATGTCACTTGTTAGTAAGAATTTGGTCTCATCCATAGATGTTTGTGAACTTTATGTTCAGTTTAAATATTCCTCGTTATACCAAATTTCAGACTTTAGTTTCAGGTTAGATCTCAGGACCACGTATTTTTATCTTACCGCCATATTGAATTTGTGAAAAGAAAATTTACCAAATCTGAAAGGAAAGACGATATCTTGTACATAAACGAGTACAGTATACTCTCGATATCGTGAACTTTATTGAAGTTAACCTCGAAAACCTTGATATGTCGAAAAATTATTTTTCCCCTTGATATTACGTATTCATCTAATGTTAATTTTAATTCTTATGTTGAAGAGTTTTCACTCAAAACCATGTTATGTCGAATATTTTTCGAAGTAAAAAATGAATTTTTCCGGAAAAATCGCCGTTTAATTGTGTCGAAGCAAATAGAGGTATTTTTTTTTTTTTAAATTCTGAAAATGTAAGTTCATTGTATTTTACTAATTCTTTTCAATTTAATGTGATTATTTTCGACTACTTTCAAAAGTCAAAATTATCATTGCTGTATTTAGACTTTTTGTTAACTATCATTATATTCATATCATATTTATACTTATTCTCATCTATCAAGACTCTAATTTTTAGAATATTATTCCGTATCTTGTGTTTTTTTACGTGAATTTTATGTTTTGGTTTTGACCTTGTTATCTCGAAAACTCGCTATCTCGAATTTCTTTGAGCGACCCTTCGATTTCGAGATATCGAGAGTATAACTTTATAATAAAAGTTCACGAATAATAATAATAATAATAAATATTTTTTTACACTTGTCAATACGTGCTTTGGTCCTTGACCCGCCATTTTGTCTTTGCTGGGGAAACCCAAGGTTTGAAACTTTTACGTAATAACAATTAAAATCAAATACAGACAAGGTAAACTTAATCGTTTTTTTGAATTTGGCTAAAAATGTTAATGTTACACACAAAAAGCCAGAAATATCTAAAATTTATTTCGCTGAACAACTAAAATATACACAACGATCCTCAATAAACAACTAACTATTACTGGTTTTGGAATATGACCAATTAATGACTAAGTCCACTCGATGTCTTTTTAGGTATTACGACAATGTTTCAGAAGAAAGATAAAGAAATAAAAAAAAAAATAGACAATAAATCAATGTCTCGAAGCCTTATGTAATTTGGATGTGGTCGCATTCCTCAACCCAGGCCGACGTCAAGCAAAAAAAAAAAAAGCTATTACTGAGTTTTGACTGATCGTCACTTGAAAAGACATTACGTGCAACTTTCATCTAAAAAGTTCGATTGAAAACAAGTTTTTAATATATTTGTAAAAGATAAGTGATAGATAGGAATTCCAACTTACGTTGTAAGTTTAATCTAATACGCTTTTTCGATTTGAAGTAAAGCGGGAAAAAAAAATTGTAATATAATTTTTTTTTTTGGTTGAAGAGTGTGATGTCGCCGTGTTTGTGGTTGCTTGATTCGCAGTAAAATAAACAGCGGAAAGGGTTCGCAAATGAAAAAGTCGGGAATCAAAGATTTTCGTGTCCTCACTTAACCTGACGAATTTGCTGTACAAGGAGATGAAATAGCGTATTGAAGAAGATGTTAATTGAGTCGACTGAATGTCAATACAGTCGGACCTCTATTTAACGAATGCGCTAAATCCCGAAAAAAAGTTCGTTATAAGGAAAATTCGTTAAATAGAGATTCACCTTTTAAAATTATTGCAAACTACATAAAACAGATTTAAAATACTTAAACAATAATTATTAAAAAAGTAATAATTTTAATGACATAAAGCATATATTCCCACATGCGTACTTAAATTTTACTAATAAAGTCGGTTAATTTTGTCTTGAAGTTTTTTTGTTTTTTTTTGAAAAAGTGTTTTTGCTCATGGTACGTCTCGCATCTTTGCAATGCACCAAAAACCCCTTCAGGCGTATTTTCTTCAAATTGTAATCCGCGTCGAATTGTTTCAAATGATTTCATCATACGAAGGTTTTTTGATTTCTGCACATTGATCATTTTCCATCATCTTCATCGCAATTCATTGCTGTATTGTTTTTATTTTCACATTGTCCAAAATATCCGATTCAGTTAGTGTTTCCGAGGTCTCAACTTCAAAATCAAGTGAAAGATAATCATCAATCAGCACATCATCAACAATTTCTTCTTTTTCCCTCAGCTGTATCCTCGAAAAAGTTCGTTAAATAGAAAATGCACTTCGCTATTTGGAGGTTATTTTACGAAGAAATTAGCAAAATGTTCTTGGTTCCAAAGAAAAGTTCGCAAAATAGAGAAATTCGCAAAATAGAGGTTCGTTAAATAGAGGTCCGACTGTATATTATTTAAGTTAGGAATCAATGATCTAACATTTATAACAACAAAAATCTTGATGGGGAAAAAGAAAGGATTACAATAAATAATTAAATGTTGTTTAGGTTATAAAACGCATGATCTTTACAGAGATAAATATTGATTTTATCTGTAACTTAGAGCGCCGTAATTAACTCCAAACAGACTCAGAAAAATCGAAGGGTTTAATTGTAGGTTTACACTATCCACTGAAGCAATTTCGTAATTGATATCGCTGATACTAGATGGCGCTACAAGCAATGATGTCACACCCTTGTATCCCTCCCCTCATTTTTTAAGAGTATCCTCCCTTATTTAGATTACAGCAATAATCCTGTTGTAATCTCTTAACAACTCTGCTCACCCCTTGAGCATCAGATTCTTCCTTTTTGGTGAAGTGCCTTTGATCTCAAGACAACACAACAAATACCAAACTTATTTTAGCATTTGTTTCATAATAATTATTGTTACTCTTTTGGGTCACACGGATATTCGAAATTGGCATTATCAATTATAATTTCATAATTTGTTTATCTTGTGTACTGAAATGGCAGAAAGTCTTTTTGAATTCTTGATGTCTTTACCTCAATCACGTAGTTGCACGTGGTTCATTTGAAAAGCTTTCCTCTCTTACGAAACAAGCGAAGACGACTCTTCCCGGTTTAACAGAAAAAATTCGAAACTTCTGTCGGGAATCCAGACGAAAGTTAAAGAGATAAAAAAAAAAAAATGTTTCACTGGGAAATGGCGATGCTGCCAAGTTCCGGTTCTCTCACCTGTGTCGATGGCCAGAATCACAAATTCCAGCAAGAACTCGTAGTCCACGAAGCAGCCATAACCCAACAGTGTAGCAGCGGGAAAAAAAGACTTGAATTTTAATATTTTTTTTAAGAGATATATTTATATACTATGATAGAGTATTGTTAACACGGAATCAAAACTTATTTAGTGCCCTATTGTAATAGAATAGGACGTAAATGGAATTTAAGAACGAGTAAGTCACACTTCACTAAGAGTTGCTGAAGTAAGAAACGCCCAAATCATAGCCGGGAATACAGCCAGAGGCGATTAACTGTAGTACGAAGAAATCCCTTTCAAATAAGATTGTATCAATGGATTCGCATTGGACCCCTAAGAAAATCTCATGCACTCTCCCTCTTAATTCATTATAATCAACCAATCAAAAGCAAAACTCGCATCATCCAAACAAAAGGACATCATCGCGTCCCTTTTGTTTGTGAGTCACTGGTCTATATGAAAGCGCGAAACAGTAGCCAAAGACTGCTTTTTTCAATGCCTAAAACTACCTCTGACTAAAGTAGTTACTAGAAGAGTAGGTCAAAAGTTGCCAGACCAGAATCTCAGACTAAATAAATACCGATTCATTAACGTATTTGGTTCCTGTTAGCTATAAAAGAAATCGAAGACGCAGCTAAATGAAACTTTGGACCACAAAATTTCATCATTTCAAGCCACTAACAATTTACATTAATAACGAACACGCTTAAAAAACGTGTTTTTGTTTGCATCCGAAAGAAAGGAAGGTTAGATATGACGCTTCGATTTAATCTAAAGCGCTTCAATGACTTGCCGCAACAACACTTCAATAAAACTTTAAACAGGAAGAAATATAGATTCTCAGCTCTATTATTTCGAGAACGAACTATTTTTTTTTTAACAGCTAAAATAACATGAAAAATGGTACATAGTCTACGTAAGCTCAGAGACAGTTTATGATAACTGCCGAAATAAAATCATGTAAAATATACTTATGGAAAGAGCAAACACAAACGTACCATGAAGTTAATACATTAATTAAAATCATAGTACTGAAGAAATCTGTTAGGGTTAATTATAAATAAAGTTCGCGCACAACAAAAATATCTTGATGTGATCTACTTACAGCGGTTCAGGTCATGGCAATATTTTTAACTTCTCTAACGGTTTCCCTTTTGATAGGTTGTGTTGCTAAAAAATAAAAACAAACAAACAAGCAAAATAAAAGCCTTTCTAATGAATTAATGTTTTGTTGAAGACTGTATAACTGGCAATATTTTGAATCACATGGTTCATTCTGATTGCTCAAGTGCTACATAAAAATGGTTTAGTATCAGATGCAAAAGCGTTTTAGGTTGGTGTCGTTTATTTGGCAATTGGAAAAATATAAAGAAAACAAGTATCTGGCCATTGCAGTTATAGATTGTGCGAGGCTCTTTTAGATAAAACTTATGTTTATATCACTATTCCAACTTTTCTGTTAGCAGAAAATCATCCAACCTCAAAAAAAAAAAAACAAGTGAGTATAATTTGGTGCTAAAGCATAAATTTAAGGGCGACCCATAATAATAAAATAAAAATAGTAACAAAAAAAGGAAGTACAATAATGTAAGGAAAATAAGAAAAAAAAAAACATTGAGGAAAATGAAAAAAAAAAAAATGAGAGAGAGAAAAAAAAAAGGAAAGTAAATACGGATTCGAACTGAATTTATACACTGATAATCAGTGTATAAATCCGAAACCTTAACCATCAAACTACAGCTGACGACTACAATCAGATGGTTTCTTTTCTAACTTTTAAGCGGAAATCCAATGAAAACAATAACAAATATATCGAACATTGGGGGGGGGGCTTGAAAATACCCTATTCCTTCGTTGTTTGGGCCTCTGAACACGATGGTGAAATCCGTTTGACGATCCGACCTTTCATTCGGGAGTTTTTAGGAGGCTGTAATGACAACAATGGCAAATATCTCGAACATTGGGAGGGGGGGGGGGGCGCTGGCCCCTGAAAATACCCCATTCCTACGTTGATTGGACCTCTGAACACGACAGTGAAATCCGTTTGACGATCCGACCTTCCGTTCGGGAGTTGTTGAAGCTGGACTGACATGACAAATACAATTGCTACCGATTTTGGTCGCTATCACAATAGCTCCCGAATGGTTCGCTAATAATGAGAATAAAAACAGTGATCCAACTCAAAAGTGCGAGGAATCTATGCAACGGTCTATGCTGTCTATGCCTAAACTGCCTCCGAATAATTACTGAATTCTATAAATTGATGTTTCAGTTTGAAATGTAAAATATTAGATTACATTCTTATATTTATTTTTTTTATTAAAAAACAAAACAAAAACAAAATCAACCACACACTTATTTATTTGTATAAAAGTTTTAGTTAAATTAAAAAAAAACTATTTTTCATTTGCTTTTTTTGTCAGCAGAAAATATTCCCGAAGTACACTTTTATTATCATTATTATTATTACTAATCGCGAATAGACCACGACGGACCACGCGCTAGCCCAACCTCACAACGTCAGGACAAGGCTAGGAAGTCAGGTAGGGTGACGAGAAGAACCCTGAGTGAGTGAGTCCCAGGGAAGAACGGACGAAACACAGAAGAAAGAAACAGCCATGTCACTACCGGGATTCGAATCCAGGTGCCGGCATTTATAAAATCATTTATAAAATTTATTTTTAAAATAATTAACGTGTGTAAATTGAATTATTGAAGAATTTTAGACCATCACATATCACGATTAAAATAAAATATATGTACAATTGAAATACACGAGTACTTTCGTAATGGTCTGCATTTCTTAGTCAGGTGACTTGACAAAGAACCATTTCAAAAGTACTCGTGTATTTTAATTGTACATAAATTTTATTTTTAATTGTGAAGTGTGGTGGCCTACAATTCTTCAATAATATAAAATTTATATTTTTCAAATTTTATTACTATCCTGCCATTTCTTAATTTAAAATACAGCGATTTAAAAAAAAAATCGAATTTCATTTACTGGCTTTCGAATACTACAGCATACTTATGATAATTTTGTTTAATTATTATCATACAAACCGCTAAGCTATGCCTCGATTAATATTTCGACATTTGGTTTATCTTTGGTAATTTAGCGACGTAAATGTAGTCTCGTAAACCCATTTTAGACTCTCCGAAATTATCTCTCAAATTCTTATTCTAGAATTCTCTTGTTAAAAGGACCTTGTTAATAAGCACAAGAAATCTCCAGACAGTGACAAAGACACGGGCAACAGGCGAAAAATAGTCGGCTTTGGCTCGGTAGATGTACTCGATGGCTCGGTCGCTAAATATAGACACCAACGAAGCAAAGATATTTTCATTTGGCAAAATGAAAGGAAGAGAATGTGAACACAGTGCCAGAGAAACTAGTTGGTAAAAGGACTCGAGTTTTTAAGCAAAGTTCAAGCCTTATTCCCGAGTTTAGAAAAAAATTCCTTTTTAATCAGCTAATCTATCAAAAAACTCAAACTATATAGTTATTGTCTCATTTTGCGTTTACTATGTTTCGTTTCATGAAGGCCTTGCAGGAATTTACTCCATTGTGTAATGCAGCAAAAAGAAATAGTCCCAATTCAATGATTATAATAGAGATATTATTCATGGATTTACAGGTTCTGAATGTTCTGATCGTTTTTTTTTTATCAATTAGTGAATGCAAATCTATTTTCACTTTATTTTTAATTACGTAATAGAATTTTAATGTTTACTGTCAATTATAGGGCAAGAAATTTTAGAACAGTTAGTAGGCGGAAGGATAACATGACATCGAGAAATTAATTGATGAAAGAAAATGGAATAATATACAAGAAGCCTGATAGATTATTTACGAAAGTGTTTTCTTTTCCGATTTATTAGAAATAGACCAATCAATCTCGTAACGAAGGGTAAATTTCAAAGGCGGGAATGTCTTGTTAAAGTGAGCCTTCAATAATAGACGTAACAGTGGCTTTCCTTGCGCTTGAATGGAACATAAAAAATTCACAAGAAATTATTTACTATAAATGACCTTAGCCCGAACTCCTCGGGACAATAATACATTTTTTTGAAGCATTAAGATAAAGAAGATAACAAAAGAAGCAAAGAAATACACGAAAAACTGACTCGTGCTATGCTTAAGTTTTGTTCTTCTTTCTTTCGACAGTATATAGATTATATCTAAGTCTTTAATTTCCGTACCATCAACGCCGATTTACGATGGCTGATGACGTATCTAAAAATAATGTACTGATAGATCAACTAAATCAAGTCTCTCAGTTCGCCAGACGTAGTTTGATAATCGGAAAAGATTTAACTTAATCTGACATCGCATATAATGATTTTTAGTCAAATCTACATTTATTTTTTGACCGTATATTATATTACGAAAAAACAAAGGAAAAAATTACGACTTCTTAACTGTCTGATTTAACGTTAAATTAGGTAATAAGAGAATAAATAATAAAAATAATAGACTAATGACAAAATTTTATAATTATGTTTCTACTTATGCAATAAGTCTATCTTTGTATTTCAGGTTTACTGTTTTGAGTTTGGTGTCAACTTTCTAATACTGAATAAAAAGAACTGGTTTTAATATACTTTCTTGCTACACAGAGCGAATAGGGTATTTTGGAAGCCGAAGCGAGTAATCACAAATGTCGTCCCCAAGGCTGGTTTTATCAAATGCTCGACTCGATTTGGAGTCGATCACTACATCAAATAGGCCTAAAATTTCCCTTAAAATATGTTAATGCGAAAACCTGATAATATTTAAAATAGAAGCCAATCTTATGGCGTCTAATTTGAATCAATTAACACATGGTGTTAATTTACAAACAATTAATCCAGTGCAATTCCGATAACTGTATAGGGCGCGACAACAATTTGAAATTGAATTGGAGACACTATATTCAATGACGGATAGTACAATAGACCTCTGGTCGCAGTGCTTGGCTTCTGCCACCCACCTTCATTACATACATACATATTCAATGACAGCCTTACTACTAAACATTATTGTTAAAAATTTCAAGAAAAGTTAAAATAACTGAAAACACTGAACAGTTTAGAAATAACATTTATTTAGCTCTTAATGAACAACAAAATAGCAAATTTTAATTGCTTTTATTTTATTGCATTAGCTTATTTTGATTTATTATAATTATTGGGAGGACGAAATTATTGTGAACAACAACAGTTTTTAGTATTTGATGTAATAGTTTAAATCTCTTCCTAATCTTTACCCGTTAACGATCCGATCGCAATTCAGACCTCTCACTGTATAAGAAATAAATTGGAAAAAGAATTGATCTCTCACATTTCATTAAAGTTTTAAAAATATAGATTTCCTACTTCTCTGATTCCCTGCTACATAAATTATATTAAAATGGCATCACGAAGTAGCTAAAATACTAAAAGGTGCAGTCAAATCGTTTTCCCGAGATGAATTTGTTGTAAGAGCAAGGCGTAAGTATTTTTTTTTTTTTCATTTAGACGATGTGTGCATGTTCATGTTATGATTGGCAGTCATTATGACATCTAATAAACAACAATACGACATTTGTAAACTAACCATTACAATCTTGTAACTTATTAGAAAAAACTCCATAAACACCTTTGGTTATATTTCGACTTTTAATCTCTAAGTCTTAATCATACCTTTATAGGAAGTGAGAACAATTCTCACTTTCCCAAAAACGAAAAATAATACAAAACAAGAATTAATTATTCTCAAACTAACAACAGAGAACGTGACATCAGCCACGTTCTTGCTACCAATTTACAAGCCAAATTATTGTTTAAAAATTCACTGATTTAACATTTAAAATAAATATTAATTTTTTTTAAACTATGCCTATTTCCAATTTATGCTTTTTAATGTCCTTCAATGAAAATGTTATCAAATAGACATTAAGACATTGAAGGACATTAAAAAGCATAAATTGGAAATAGGCATAGTTTAAAAAAAATTAATATTTATTTTAAATGTTAAATCAATGAATTTTTAAACAATAATTTGGCTTGAAAATTGATAGCAAGAACGTGGCTGATGTCACGTTCTCTGTTGTTAGTTTGAGAATCATTAATTCTTGTTTTGTATTATTTTTCGTTTTTGGGAAAGTGAGAATTGTTCTCACTTCCTATAAAGGTATGATTAAGACTTTGACATTAAAAGTCAAAATATAACCAAAGGGGTTTATGGAGTTTTTTCTAATAAGGTACAAGATGTTTTAGGTTTGATATCTATAGAAGATGTTAACCATTACAATATTTCTCATTATTTATTTTCCCCAAGTAAAGTTTAAGATCTATTTCGGGGTCAAATTACATATCTCCAGCTGGAGGGTGGTGACACTGTGAAGCTGTCTCTGATAAATGAAGTTACGGAATATGGAGAAATGCCTTAAAAAGCTTATTTTCCTAGATTGCACTAATCCAAACGCTTTGTCAGAAGTTAGATTTAGATTTAGATTTATCAATGAACGTGTATTAAGATAGAATAGGCTAACAGAAACGGTCAATTGGTGGGTCCGAAGGACAGCATTCCCTAAATAAATTTTTTCAAGGTAAATAAATGACATTTACCGACCTGTCAGCAAAATTCGATAAATCTTTTCATTTTTAAAGTCCTAACTAATTCATTTCACTGATAAAAAAATGAAAAGACATTAATCTTGAATGCTACAGAGAAAATCATTAATTCCAAACTACGTCGGAATGATAATTAAAAAAAAAAAAATCAATCATCAAAAACAACGAAAAATTCTAACAAAATTTGAATTTTTAAGTCTATGTTAGAAACAAGAAAAATAATAATAATCACACAATTTGCCATTAAAACAATGAGTCATGGAGGTAGTAACAGAACAAGTTGACCTAAACTTTCGATCCGCATATTTACTATTTACAAATCATTATTTTAAATATATTTTCAGCGTGTTGATGCCGGCAATGGCGCACGGAAAAGAGAAAGTAATGTGTACAGAGTAATAAAGTAGCACAAATAGATTCAAATTTACAAAATGATAGTTCAGTATGAGAGAAATCATTCTGAAAACCAAGTCGTGTGTGCATAAATGTTTTCTGGCCAACATATAAGGTAATAGAAACGTACTGTTTTGTTTATAACTGATCTGCGAGCATTTGAGATATTTTATTCCAAAATTTTATAATTAAAAAGAAAAGAATTTTTAAGGGACTAATTTAGTCTTATTTGCATTAATATTATTGTAATGCGATATCACTTATTTCTCCATTTTATATATATATATACATATACACAAACGTGATACTTTTACCATTTTTCAAGAGTATTATTCTTTTTTTTTTCATTCTTTTCTTATATAACACTTTCGAGTAACAGAATCGATTTTTGTGAATTGTTGTTACGAAGTCAGAAGAATTAGTTTAAAAAAAAAGTGAAAAGAAATCCAAAGGAATAATTATCGCAATGAAGATGTTTATTGTAAATGTTCGCTGTTCGTATATCCCAAAACGATCGGCGTCCTATAATTAGCGCTTGTGGCGACAATTAATTCAAGTTTGGCTGTTGGTTCAGCTAAATAATGTGAACATCACATACGGTGTTTATTTTGTTTAATGCTAGGTAAACCCTGTCGATTGCCTTGAATTTTCTTAGGACATTCACATTTCGATATTGCTGACCTTAAATTGAGATTTCAATTTAATGACAAAAAAAAAAAAAAAAAAGAGAAAAGGAAGTGTCATTTTTAAGTCCATGACAATTATCCTGTCTTACCTCTTCGCCGGTATCTTTGTTGACGGCCAGCTGTACTTTGCCGTACGTTCCTTGGCCCAGCTTGCGTACGATATCGAATCGTGTTCTCAGTTTCTGCCGGTTGTTGTTGAGCCGTACGCCGCCCGTGCCTTCCATCTCCCCGATGATGTTGATCTCTCCGTTCGAAATCACCATGATGAGAGTTACGAAGATACTTCAAATAACGAAACTTTTCAAAAACTAGCTCTGAGGTTTTGCCGCTGTCATTTTAGGCGATCAGCGGGCATAGCCAAGCCGGCTTTCAAGGACGGACGTTTCGCGACTAATCTTATTCCACGCCAAGATAAAATCACAGCAGCCTATCATACTTGCAAAAACTTGATCATTCCAGCTGAACGAGTGGCCGAAGGAACCGTCTGCCTTTGCGTTAGGGGTTAATTTCCTTTTTGGTGGCGAGAGTACGCCGAACCAAACTGGTCTAAATTTTGCATTTCCTCAGCCAATGAATACAGAGGAAGGTTCACCCTACGCTACTCCAAGTTTAGAAGATGACGTTCTGTTTACTGGTTTCCCATCTGCACGTGGGAAGTTGAGAGCGCAAACGAACGGAAGACAAGTAGCGTCATCTGTTGTTAATATGAGAAAATACAGCGCTTAATAAACCATCGTAAGCTTTAGGAATTATTAACATATTTCAATAAACCCAAAATGCCATAATGAGCTAGATGTTCCACGAATATTAATTCATTTCAATTTAAGACCATTATTAATACTTAAAGATGACATTCAAACTTGCTTAGTTATTGCCGCAATAATCTTTCACTTCTAGTGTCTCCTAACAGGAAACCACCGATCAGGAATATCGTTATCAGTTCCTAACAAAGATTATCAATTTAAAACTAAAATATTACTCAAAATGATTAAATGGAAAATAATATACATTTTCCAAATCACCTAAAATATTCCATCCCAACTTAATTTCGTAGGAGTGGAATTTTCTTAAAAAATATCAAGACAACTAAAATAATTTATCATACATAATTTTAACAAAATGACATACTACAAATAATGCAAATAAGCAATGGTTGAAAAATATAGGATTAACTGACGAATTTAAATAATAAATGGCAATTTCAGTTTTCCAAAGTACTGTTTGAGAAATGTTCCCACCACATAAATCTATAATATATATCAACTTATAAAATTGGCTAAGTTCGTCTGTCTGTCTGTCCGTAACTCGATATAATTTTGTTACCACTGCACCGATTTTAATGAAATTTGGCGTACTTCCTCAGTTTTTTACGCTGATTTTGAAACTCAAAACCATTTTTGCCGTAGAAGCTTCGTTCACAAGTTAGCGCAGTATTTAGATTACATTTACTTTATATTTATAGTTGATAATAAAATGATTTTTCAGATTTTTTTATGCCTGTCGTCCGACAGGCTTTGCTGCTAGTAGATATATATATAAAAAAAATGAATGTTTTTTTTCTTTCTTTGACCTTTATACACTCCTAGCCCCTTTGCCCTATCTGGACCAAACTTTGCAGAATTACTCTTTAGGACCCCGCGGGAAAGATAGGCTACCTTAGAACCTGGACCTCCCCCCCCAAGGGGTTGAAAAGGGGTAAAATCCCCGAAATAGCCAATTTTCCACCTGATGGTGACAATGAACTACACAAATATTGTGTAAAGTGAAAAATTCGCTCTCCTATGGGTGGCAGGGACACCATACTTGGGTGGGGGAAAGGCAACACATGGGCTGAAGTGTCCCACCCCCGACCGTCACCGGGACCTTATATTTAGCCCCCCCCCCCCCAAGTCATTTGCAAAAAGGGAAAAATTCGCTCTCCTATGGGGGGCAAAGACATCACACTTGGGTAGGGGGAAGGCAATACAAGGGCCTACGCCTTAGTGTCCCATCCCCGATCGACCCCTTTCTTTCTTTGAGTGGCATTGCTACACATGCTGGATACAGCTGGATATGTAAGGGGCTAAAATCAAAGGCAGCTAAATCCATGTTTTGAAATTTTAAATTATTTTTTTAAGATGGTAACGTTGTATGAAGAAATCTTCAAAATACTTAAGTGTAGGAATTTGAACTCAATGGATAGCTCACTGAACGTCTATAATGACAGGTTATTCTTTTTTATATATATATATAATGATGTTTGTTCGTTCGTTATACACTCCTAGGCCCTTTGACTTATCTGGATCAAACTTTGCAGAATTACTCTTTAGAACCATTACTCTGGGTAGGGGGGAGGGGAGGTTACAATCCCTTAATTGTTGAAGGATACTTCTACGGGGTTTTCGGGATAAGATAGATTTGTAACGAGATCAGACCTTTGAGTTTGTTTTTTTACCAACCGGAAAAGTTTTTAAGCGATCTCGCAATTACAATTTCTTTTTCTCATCCACATTAGAACATTTTTTTTTTTTTTTTGTAACGAGCGAATGGGTTTTTCTGCTAGTTTATGATAGCTTAATATACAATAGCGTTTGTTTTATTTAGCCTAACTTCACGCAGAAATTCTGAAGATATTCCATCTCAGCGATATTTCGATGGAACATCTTTAAAGTCCTCCTAGCGAAAGAATGACTGACCTTGAACTACAACAATGATCTCTTAATCATTCCAGGACTGAAGTTTGTATAGAGAAACTATTCACAATCGCCAATCAGAAGCCAAGCACTTTCCCGCCATAAACACTGACATATACAATCGATTCAAATTCTACTATTGCGACATCTGGTGGCCACGGTCGTTCTTTGGTTTGCCCGAATATAGATATTAATGTTAATAAAAATGAATTAACGAAGAAAATCAGTTTCAAATTTCTCGTAGACAACTGTCGTACATTACAACGCATGATCTTAATTACGCCACTAAAACGAATAGCATTCATTGAAAGACATTATGGTCTCAACATATGAAAAGCAAGTGTCAATGGCATTGTTAATACCCTAGCAATGATGTAAAATCTGAGGATCGACTGACTCATTTCATTGGCAACTGATCAATTTGGATATTGCATTTACAGAGCATAGGGTGACCAGACGTCCCGGATTTTGTAAAAAATCATTGTTTTTTTTTTGGTAGTGAAAACTGTCCCGGATTAACGTTGGTCACCCTGCGTAAGCACAATAAACCTATCAATTTTGAATTCCTCAGAACTGAATCTTGTATCAATACGTTTCAATCAATTCCATAATCTACGAATTATAAATACCTAAAGGATTCCAAATGTGTACTTATCTTCACATTTTCTGTAATACCACTTGAACAACTAAAATACAGTAGAACCTCATTATAACGAACTAATAGGGGCTGAAGGTTGTCCGTTTTATAACAAATATTTCATATAGGGGTGTAATGCAGCAGGGTGTACATCAATGAAAGTACAATAGTTAGCTATAAAAAGTGTTTATTATATATCAAATAAAAAACAGCCTTCAACATAATAGGTTGAATTCAAGAAGATATATACGTATACACTGCATTAATCTTTAGAACAAAATGGTCCTTGTTCATGTTGATTGCTTACATTCATTGGTTTGAAACTGCTGGGTTTGTTCGATCGATGTTTAATCGCTTGCTTGGAAATATAAAACTAGTCAGATAAAAATAAGCATCCTTTATTATTATTATAAATTTTTTTAAACTGTCTGTTATAATAGGGTCCGTTATAATGAGGTTCTACTGTAGTTACATTTTCTTTTCTTCGTAAAGTAAGGGATCAGAACATCTTTTTATCGCCTCCATTCGGCAATATGTATGCAAGGGCAAAAGCTGGAGTTTTACCATTATTTCTAAGATTTTTAACGTTATTAGTTTATTCCATTTGCGAGGGTTAAACAAAGCGACGTACAGCTTCCTTGTTAATTATCGAATATTTATCTTTAATCATTTTAAATTAAATAAATCTGCAGTTTTATCAACCAATCTACAATTCACTGCAAATTATTTGTACAATCTTTCAAGTTCCCTAAAACAGATTCTTGGGCTTCAAGTATCAAACTGCAAAAAAAATATCGAGTATTCTGACAAGAAACGTTGTTACATCAAAGCAAAAAGTATCTTATTTTCTGCTTTTTAATTTATTTTTCATGACTAATAAATTTGATAGCGTTAACTATTTTAATTAATAAGATGGTCACGTATAGAAAAATTTTATTAACTATTATTTTATTGTTGTCAATGGCAATGGCAAAAACAGTTGACTATATTAAAGGAATTTGACCCGTAACTTATCGTATTTTTAAACAAGAAATATCACAGTAATTCACTTTTGTAAGAACTCGCAAATAATCTAACTCAATATGCATCAAAATACACCAATGAAAAGTATAATATGAAACTGTGGTAATAATAATAATAATCCATAAGCATTAAAAATGCTTTTGAAAATTCGAGACAAGTCGGAAGGAAAAAGCAGAAAACATCTTTGTTTAATGTTTTCGTCAACAATTTAAATAGTTTTTAAAGAAAAAAGAAAAAAAGGATAAGTAACTGTAATTACGGTATAATATTTTGTAAAAACTATGTAGTTTGAGAATTTTTTCAGTGTGAAAAAATTGTGTAATAGTAAAAATTTTAGGACTGAAATACGTATACAAGGTTTTAATAAACATAAATAAGAGGAAAAAAAAATAAAATTCGTTTTTCTTCAGAAATTAAAAATAAAATTCAACAAACACACAGGTTTCTGTTTTTTTTTTTTCTTTACCTCCTTCCCTAATTCTCACCACACTTTTTATTTTTTGTATTTTTTTAAGTGGAAATATAGCTTCAATTGTTTTATTTAAATACCTGTAATACTTTAGTAAAAATTATCGTTAAGTACAGTTAAAATTATATTTTTACATCAGTATGGATTGCAAGCAATATACAAGATTTTTTTATTTTTTATTTACATGAATCTTTTTTATTATTATTTTATTATTTTTACATTCTGTAATATGTAATTTACCTGTAATCAAAGTAAGTTGTGGAGTGCTTCAAAAAAATAAGTATTAATAAACTTTACATTTACAAACATGACTTCAAATAATTTACTCAGACCTTTTGTGTTATGTTGCATTTATTTAAAAAATATGTTTTTTTTTTTTTCTCTCAATTTTTTTTCGTTTCTTTTTAATATTTGTATCCACCCTCAGCTCCCAAAAATTTACAGAAGGCAGGTAAAACAAATCAATTTTAATATTAAAAAAATTATCAAGCTACATTGTTTAAAGCCCTAGTATTATTATACAGAGAATTCAACTTTCAGAAGATTATAATAGCACTTATAATAATAATAAAAAAATAAATACTGTATTCACAATGCAATGAAATATACAAAAAAAATATTTACTTCAAATAATTTACTCCACATTGTCGAAGTGAATAGAAAAATACAAACACTACCTTTATTTTTTTAATTTTTTTTTTTATTTGTTTATTATTTTTTTTATTTTTTTAAATGATTTTATTAGGAGTGAAGCACTGGAAGAAAAATACTGCTGCCTTCTGACTTACTTTTTTTTTTTTCCTTTCTTTCTTCTCTCCATTTTAAGCTATATTTTTATTTATTAATTTTTTTTTTCATCTTTTTATCTATAACATGACAAAATTTTAAACCCATACGTACGAGACATTCATTCATATCCACTCACACACGACTCTTATACAAAAGCTCCTTTTCCCAATCATTTCTGGAGGCTTTTTTTTTTTTTTCTTTCTTAAATTTTTTTGGGGAAAACAAAACAAAACAAAAAAAAAAATCTTATTTCTAAAGTTTGCCAATCGTGATTGTTCTGAAAAAAATTTAAGGTTTAGAAAGTCTTTAAAGTGGTAACCGTCAAATTTGCTTTGCTAATTTATGTACCTGCAACTGTCGCAACAAACTGGGAATATTAAAAGTTGTTCATATACGTCTCCAAAATTGTTTTTAAAAATAAAATAAAATTTTACGAAAAAGAAAAAGAACAGGAAAAGATTTAGAAATGGTCAAATCATTTTTTTTTTTTTTTTTATATGTATATTGGAACATCTCAGCACAATGTTAAATGTCAGGGTTGAAAATATTCTGAAAAATTATAAGGACAAAAAAGTATAGCACAAAATTTTTACAGGGATGTAAGAAACAAAAAACTCTTTATCAATTGTTTAATAATAATTTTTGAGTGTAAGCTAAAAAAACGATTTTAAATGCTTGAAGGCCTTCCAAACAAATTGGAGGGGGAGGGAATGGGACGGGAGAGTGTGACAAAATTTCCACTGTCAAACAAAAAATAGCAATCTTTGATCAAAAGATGAGGGAAACAGGAGAATCAAGATAGAGGTGCTAATTTGAATTCCTCCTTATCAGTCAGGAATTAAAAATAAATAAGAATAATTAAAGAAAATGTAACGTACGAATACATCATGAACTTAGTGGCAATTTCTGATTATATAAGATTTACAACCTCTGCAAAGAAACGATCAATTGCTTTTATCTTTTGAAACGGAAATTTAAATCTGACACCATACACAAGAAATAACACATATTTACAAAACTGAATATAAACTGTTTTATTATTATTTCTCAGAATTCAGACGGATTTTGATAATTTTTTATTTATTTTACTCTTTTAAACTGAACTTTGCACAGCAAAGTTTCTTTACATTTAGGTGCTCTTTTCATCGCTTCTTTTTTTTTAATCTCCTTCAAAAATCATGAACTCAGAACAATAAATACATCAGTAATAACCACAATATTAATTTAATAATAATAGTTAAAAAAAAATATTATGAACTCAAAAGGGAACAAACAAAGCTACTCAACCAAACATGATATTTACAAACATAATAAACATTTCCCCCCCTCCCCTTGCTAAGAATGTCTTTTTATTGGCTGTTAATTCCATAGGTGAATTTAGGTTTCCAAATGCAATGCTAGAAAAGAAAATAATAATCTTAGGTACATATCTGGGAGGAAAAAAATAATTTTGTTTTACTGTTGGCATAGAACAAAATAAACTCATCCAATGACTCTTCAAGTAAAATACACCCAAGCAAAAGATTTTAGCTGAATATTATACTACTATGAGCATTAAAACCAATCATTAGGCAATGCCATTTTGTTCCTATTTTAATATATTAGTTGATGTATCCCTAAAAACAATCTGTACAGTGCAGTAATAAAAAAAAAAAAAAAATTATAAAAAAAATATCAAAACAGAAAACAAAACCAGGCAGGTGCTACAGCACTTTAAAAATAGATTTTACATTACAATGTCAAGAAAGGATGACTTTTTTTT
>JAFIDM010000007.1:2009450-2023363 GCA_023159025.1 Thereuonema tuberculata
AAAAGAAAAGAAAGAGAGAATGCTCTTAATTTCTCGGAACTTATTACTTAAAACAAAAGTTAGCAGATATATAAATATACTCATCATATATATATATAAATATATATAAATCATAGTTATGGTTACTTGTGTGAATTAAAAGGCATTTAATAAAGAAACTTTTAAGCAATTTTTTTTTTTTTGAATGTACACAGCATCTCAATTGTAATGCAGAAGAAAATGTTGGCCCAGTCTTAAACACTAGAATATTTCTGTGTGTAAACCAATGTGCTTAGAGAATTATTTCTTTTCATTCTTCTGATCAATTTTGCAATAAAATGAAAATTTAAAAACAAGTTTCAATTTTGCAATCAAAAGTAGCTAAAGAATGTGTCAAAACAATACAAAAATGACTGATAATCAATTGTCGCTGATACTAGGCATGGTTAAAATATGACAACAGTTTGCGGCAAGGTTAAGTCAATGTGATTAGTCACTTTTGCAGTTCAAAAAAAATCAACTTCGACAGCAGGCATGGCTGAGAAAAAACTGACCAGCAACTAGCTTAGTGAAGGCCAGGTGAAATCTTCTGTCCTCCTATTCTTTAAACCCTTGGTAACAGTTCCCATGGGCTCATTTCGGAAGGCTTCAACAAATGCCAGCCTACGATTCCATCATGGTGGGATGGCAAGTTTATTGGTTAATGAAAATCTGTCACAATATACTTCTTATGCAAAACCAAATCCTTCCGAACACTCGTGAATGGCCTTCAGCAACATAGAACGAAGCTTATCGTACGTCTCGTAAGCAGGGAGATCAAGTTGATTGAAGCTGCAACAAATAAATACAGAAGTTATAATGACAAATAGGATTCAAATCTTTTATCAAACTTTAAAATCAGATTTGTAATATATGTATCTACCAATGTATTCATTATCTCTCAACTAAACCGAAGGTACATTAGGCAACTGCTACTGGTTTGCAATGAACTGGTTTGCATGTTCAGAAATGTAATTGATAATGGGATCATTAAAAAAAATTCACCAATATTTCACCAACTTCCCGTTTTCTTCTTGGCATTTCTAGACAGTACTAAATTCTGTTTTAAAATATCGAGAGAAGCCACTCTCTCAACATGTTTACTTAAAAAAAAAAAAAGAAAGCAAAAGAAATGCATCATTTCTTTCAAAATCATGAACTGTTGTAGAAATATCTTTATCTTGACGTATCTGTCACATGCTTCCACGTCCACATTTTCAAATAATTAGAAATTTAAACAATGCAGAGAAATTTGCTGATTTTTAATCCCAATAATCTCATATGTTATCTGCATCTTCTCAAATGCTAAGATGTGCAAATGTTCAATTCTTTGAGTATATGAGCATTTTATCACTAGAATTGGAGTAAACAATGGAAAATGTCCCATTCCTGTTCATCTTTCTATAAAGGTTCTAATGGACAATTACACTATAATTGCTACTGCATATTTTAATTTCTTCATTTTTCATTACATTACAACTAAATGGCTTTTCCTGACAATTCTGCTCCTAACATTATCAAATTATTCTTCATTTTAATTCCATTGGATGATAATGAATACATTAAATAGATATATATATAAAAACTTTTTTACACCCAAAAGAAACTCTTAGTAACACTTATTTAAGAAACATAATATCTTCAAACAAAAATCATTATAGCTTTTTAATCTGATTATAATCCAGAACCTACCAGGTGTGAGCAGAAGGGAGTCGATCGGTGGATCTGTCATCTCTGTGAATTTGAAATTTTTGAATACCATTCATTCCCTCCAAAGCAGCAAATCCTTGCAAAGGAACTTTTGACGTTCCAGTTACAAACTGCAAGAATTTTGCTCTATCTGCCTGATCAAAGGAGCGCAAAGCTCTCCAAAACCACTGAATCTAAGGAAGAAAAATAAAATTGACAATATTACAAAAAATGTAGTATGATCCCACAAAACTAGTGAAGCATTAAGTTAAAACCACAATTTACAATACTATTTTTATTCAAGCTTTATTAATGTCCTGCATGTTATCTATCAGTGCATATTCAAAATGCTGAGTGCTCTCTGATACACAATCATTGTTATCTGCCATTTAATTGAGTCACGTTTCATTTATAGATTGCCATTTCTTCATGAACAAAATGTAAGTAAATGTCTCTATGTATATTTAAAAAAAAAAAAAAAAAGAGAGAGCTTTGTTTTAAACTAGCATTTTGAACATGTACTTTGGCTGAATTTAAGAAGACAGAAAAACCTCACCAGTCAAACTGCAACATGAAAAAGCAACAAAAAGACAAAACAGACTTCTAGTGTAAATTTTCTTAATTGGATGTGTGAAATGTAAAAATACATCAGTGCAGTTTCCTTATAATAGTAATCAAAGATATACTTAGTATCAATGTTAATTTCATTGGCATTATCAGCATTATTATTGCTTAGAGTCCCTAAGATATGCAATTTCCAAGCATACCTATGTTTACTTTATCTAGATACGTTGAAACCATTGAAAAAAAGCTCGGTACATAATATAAATTTACTTTTAATGACCTATTTATAATTACTATATACGTTTTAAGTTTCAAAAGAAGAAGATAGATATGGTGATATTTATATAAATAACTGTTATGAGCAATGCAATACATATGCTTACTATACTGATAACATTCTAATTAGAAAAAAGTAGCAGTTTCCCTATTTCATAATCCACATAATAAATATCACACTTGCAAGTCTAGCAAATACTTAGGATAACAGTCCAATCCAATGCTAAAATGACTTAAGATTTTGACCAAACCATTAGTCAGAGTCAGCTTTATATAGATCTTGAACTTATCAGCAATTCAAGAGCAAGTGTGTAACTGAGATACTGAATTATACTGAGAAGTAACTGCTTAATGAAGTCGGATTTTTTTTTTAATTATTTCTCTTCTGAACGAGCCCTGTGGAACTTTCATTAAAATGGGAACTGGGGATAAAGGTAGGCAGGCAGACAACCAATTGAACTGATAACCAATCTCAACTAGTCCCGATGCACATTGAAATGTCTGAGTCTATACCTCTGAAGCCCTAAGAGCCATGAAGGCTCTTATACAAAATACCTGCCTTATCTATTAACTTAGTATCCATTAGTATTGTTTATTACCTTAAATTAGCTTTATATTTACCTGGAGGGAATTTGGTTGATATTTATGATATTCAGTGTTGGATTTCAGGTCGTCAATGTCAATTACAGGAAGTCCCGATATTAGAAGTTCAAGTTCCTGCTCATTAAATATTGATATGAGCCGTTTGGGAATTATATCATAGAATCCTTCTAGGAAAGCATTCAACTGCTTTCTAATTGCACCAGTCATTTTCATCTGGCATACTAATCTAACATATTCCTGTTTATTTTCCTCACTGACTGCAACATACTGCCCATTGGACTTCAGGTCTCTTACTTCAGTGACACCAAATTCCTGGACCTAATTAAACAAAAAAAATAAATAAAAAAATAATAATCATAAACCAATATTTTAGTATTGTTGGAATTCAAGTTGCCATTAAACTTATCTTAATTAGATTAAACAATAAACCTGTAACAAACCTCTGTACTGAAAGTTAGTTCATAATCTAACTCTTTGATATCATGTTCCAGTAGAAATACTAATCCTTGATAAAATGAGTAATCTTCGCTTTCCATATCTTGATATCTGAAATTAAAAAATTGAGTTTAAATTAAAAAAACCTTACCTTCCTTAACCTGAGTTTTATTAGACAATCACTTATCAATGAAGAAAACAATGTTACTTCTGACAATATTATGACCAATTAATTTTTCTGAGACCTTACAACCTTCTTTTGCTGTCTTTAAATTAAAAAGTTTTATTCATATGCTCAGAAAAGAATCCCAAATACTTAAAACATATGTTTCATGTCAAATAAGTTGAATTCCAAATATGTCCAACAATTGTAATATCAATCATATATTAGAACATAGTAAACTTAAGAACATCTTTTGCTTCTTTGAAACCTAAAGAACAAAACTATTAGGTTTTTAACTTTTAAGCAAATGTATTAAAACTCTCCTATATCCAACTCCTTTAAAATAAAATAAAAAATGCAAAAGCCCTTACTTTACAGATTTTCCTAATATGTGTTTGTAGAAGGACCGGGTAAAGTAGCACTCCAATAACTTATTGTCATAAATGGCTTTGGCAATTACTCGTCCCACAAATTTGAAATAGCTCAAATGATTGGAATTACAGTGAGAAGCAGAGTTGATCATATAGGTCACCCGGTCACCAGGTGAAGTTGTAAATAAGGCATACATTGGATTGAAAATTTCCCTGGAAATAATGGTGTACCATTCTCGTAGAAGACCACCAGCATCTTGACCTTCTTCACCTAAAAACAGAGAGATTTGTAAATATCTATTTTAGTTTATATAAAATACTTCATAAGTACATTTAATAAAATAAACTATTAATTTCTGACTTGACTTTAACATCCAAAAAAATTCATAAAAGAACATATTGTGACAAAAAGATTTATCAATATTATAGGATAACTAATGGAGTTGTATTCAATTGGTAGAAATCCATCAGAATGCAAGTCTGATAAAACAAAATACTTTCAAAATCTATCTACAAGAATACCATATAGCATGGAATTCATGTAATTAGATAAAATAAAATTACAATTTTGGAAAGTGTGAAATAAATTCATGGTTTGTAGTCAATATTCTTGCAAAAATAAAAAAATAATAAAAAAAATCCCATAATTTAGTAAATTAAACTTTCTTTGGTTTAAAGAGAAATTTGTGAAGAACTTGAATAGAGATTACAAAGTTTATTAGCTTTTTTAAAAAAAAAGTAAGAAGCACGGGAACAGATAATATTAAACTGCCTTTAATTCAGTGAATCATCCTTTATTTATAGATGAAATATATATCTCCAAAATTTGGAATCAAGAAAATTTAGTGGCCGGCTTTATTAAAATTCAATGGACCACTTGAGGTTTACGCCCCTTTCTTGTGAGATCTTGTGGAGTAAACAAACATATAACTTTGTGTGAATTACTTAAAAAATCGTCGATTTTTGATATTTCAAGACGGATGGTTCAGTACTGTGCAGATCCTTATTGTAATAATTTTGTAAAAATGCTTGGAATATCCTTTAATGTAATGTTTCCTCTATATCTACACCAGTTTAAAAAAAAAAAAAAAAAAAAAAAAAACAGCTTTGTTTATCCCACATGCAAAGTAGTAGCCTGGTGGGATATATTGTAACTACAAAGCCCCACCTATCCTCAAGTGGTCCATTGCAAAAGGACTTGTGCCAAATGGAAAAATTTCAGATTTACAACATTACTGTTGCTTTCACATCCAAAAATTTACTGAATTAGAAACATTTTACTGCATAAAGCAGATCTAGAATATACTTTTCTGATAAAAGATAGTGGCAGACTAGGAGGCTATTAGAAGATTAAAACGGTATAAATTAAGACAAAGAAATTCTAGTAATTATTACTGCTATCTTTAGTGGTAGTGATACATCCACTACCAAAGTTAATCAGCATTCAAAATCTCTTTACTGAGGATTAAATCCAAAACTATCAGTAATTACTAGCTTGCTATCTAACCAACCCTGTTCTTAGATAATAGCATTTTCCAGACTGGTATTTGAAAATGGCTCAAGATGCCAGATTAAATAAATAAATTGCAGGACAATACAGACAAATTAAAAATCCTTGGAAAAAAAAAATGCCAGACATGCATATATTTCAGTGTTTAAGGGAAGATTTATTCAAAACTTACCTTCAAAGACTATGTAAAATCTATTTTTCCATTCTTCTGCTGAACGCCTATGTAATTCCCTAAAGGAATCTTCAAAGACATGCTCTCTCCTCACATGAACTGCCAAGTCTTCCCTCCTGATTCCTTCGTCCATTCGTTCCAATTCCTGCCGAAAATAGCGCCTCTTAATGTCAAAATCCAGAACACGTGTATGATCGACAAGAACTGCGAAAGGACCATCAGCCAGGTGGGTAGTAGACTGCCGTAGTATTTGATTAAGAACAGTTCGATGCGTTTCTGTTTAAAAAACAAAAAACAAAACTATAACACTGCATTCTCTAATGAATTGTTAAATTTAAATTATTAATTTAAGCAAATAACAGTTTTTAAATCAGAATTACAATACTGTTCGCAATCTCAACTAAACTTACAATATCATTTTCTTACAATCAAAATTAACAAATTAGATATAATAAAAGGAAATTTGTTTACCTTGTAAGTAAATTTAGAATTCAAAATTTTTGATTTTTAACTTCACATTTAATATATTCAATAAATAATAATGTTTTGAATTAACCAAGACTACAAAACAAATCAGCCCTTTCTATAAAAGCTGCCTTTCATTAAAAGTCCAAGCAAGAGGACTTTATTATCAATCAGGGTGCTACAAATCTGAATAAAAAAATTCCCTGATTTCATGAACAATTTCTTTTAAAATTCCCTGATCTGTTCAAGCAAAAAAAAAAAACCCCTCCAAATCTATCTGTTCAACCAAAAAATTCCCTGATTTCATGAACAATTTCTTTTAAAATTCCCTGATCTGTTCAAGCAAAAAAAAAAAACCCCTCCAAATCTATCTGTTCAACCAAAAAATTTCCTGATTTTCAGTAATAATTGCAAAATTCCCTGATTTTTTCCAGAATAACAAAATTCCCTGACAACTCCCGGTTCTATAGACACCCTGTCAATTTAACATCTCAAGTGCAATATGAGCACACAAAAAACATTAATTTTCACTTATTTTCTATCACAATAAAGCAATGGTAACACCTTCAAAATCTGAAGTGAGCTGCTGTTCATAAATAACACAAATAGGAAACTAGAGGCATCTTCTTTATCACACTGAGAAGCAAATGTGAAACTGTGAGAAGAAACAGGAGTTATAAGCAATGACAAATTATTTTATACCGAGTAGGCATAAAATAATGCGAGGTGTTCAGAGCCCTCTAGCAAGGAATGTATAGGACAAATCGTAACATTCGGTGGACGTAGAGTGGAACATGAGGTTTCGATTAAAAAAAAAAAAATTAGTACTGAAAGTCGCCAACAGGGGATTTTTAACCTCCATGTTAGTTTCTATTTGTATTAACACAGCTGTACAGAAATTAGCAGTGAACCATTCGAGTCTTAGAATCTTAGTAACCTTACCAGCAAACTGAAGGAATTTCTGTGTATCAGGTGGAAGAGTAGGGTTGAGATTAACAACCGAATTCTCCCTATTTAAGCTGATTTGTGCTGTCTCAGGTGCAGTCATTGGAAGGGGTGGTGGTGGTGGAGGTGGTGGTGGCGGAGGAGGTGGTGGTGGTGGCGGCGGCGGAGCAGTAGATGATGCGCCCACCCCTGCAGTAACTGCTGGTGCTACACTACCAGATGGAAGAGGAGAAAGGGGGGCCATTTCCTGATGAATGTGGGACAGCTGACTCTCCCTTGTCTCATGCCTAGATTCCCGGCGTCTATCGGTATCCTGAAAACATTTAAACTTTGATATTATAAAGCTATTAATGCAGCAAAGTAGAGATACAAACATAAATTTTTAAGATTTGCTGTATTTAGCTAATAAGATTTCGTACTTTTTTATTAAAGTTAACTTTTAATTGCACATTTACAAACATGTTTCTTCTGCTCAAATTTATCAATCTTTCTATTTTAAATTTGATCCATTATTCGGCAATACTTGTAGAATTTTCTTATTTTAAGAAAGTTGTAAAGAATTTCCCCAGTTATCCAACTTAATCTAAACAAATCTTCTAGTAAATCAAATCTTTAAAAATAATCAATGTTCGTTAACCTAGGTAAAAGATGTAAAAATCACATCATTTTCTATCTTAACTGTATTTGCAGAAATAGTCGGTTTGTTAGAAAGGAACTAGTAGGAAATAAATGCAAAACTTTTACTTTTTCAGTGGCCGAAGCATGAACAAGGAAGAATGCTTCTACTGCAGGCTGTAGAACTAGAACTGCATGATGATCAGGTGTTTCAGCTAGTTCTGACAGACATTCACTCAGGGCCTCCCATAGCTCATGTAACTGTAGCTGTTCACTCAGTCGAGGAAGAGGAGGGATTTCATCTTCTGGTTGAATTACAGGTTCATCTTGTTGCTGGGACTGACCTACATTATTTATAATTAAAATAATTACAATTTCATTTCAAAATATATCCCAACAAACAAAAAGATGATATTAAAAAAAAAAAAAAAAAAAAAAAACATTAATTGATTTGTCATTTGAGGTTTGAAGGTTTAAATGTTGTTTCCAAACTTAGGGTTGCAAGAGCGAAATGATTAAAAATTCCAAAGAAAATGCTTTTAATGAACTTCCAGAAAAACTAGTGATTATTTTTTTCCCACTTATTCCTTCTTTATTTTTGTTCTTATCTAGTTGATGGTTCAACTATTCCACACCATCTTTTGCTCTTCTGATTCTTGGACAAAAAACAATGGAAACACTGTCTTCTAGAAAAGCTATATTTAATGCTTTGATAAACTGTCTACATAAACAAATACAAGGGAAAAAACAATAAAACCAATACTAACCTGGTTGTTGAATATTGACAGTGTCAATTTCCATGGGTGTTTCAAAACTCTGTTGTGATGAATCATTTTCATTATTAGATGCTTCTCCATTGAGATTTGAAGCACTGGATGGCTCAGCAGAAACAACCTCCGGTGCAGCAACAGCCTCAGCTTCAGGTTGGCTTTCAGGTTGACTAGCAACTTGGACATTTTGATTCTGAGCCTGATTCTGGGATATCATTTCAACAGCAGCGTCAGCTTCAGTGTCCAATGACAGTAAAGATACTGGTAGAGAGGGAAATGGAACAATTAGGCTAAGGCAGATTAAAACTGACATGTTTTCCTATTGGTATACAAACTATTGGTTATAGGAATAATCAAGGATTCAAAGTTCTGAAGTAAGAGATAATACTATAGTAACAGTTTTTTTTTTTTTTTGAATTTTTGTTAGCTAAAGTCAAAAACAGAAAATTGAAGAAAAAAAAATTACGTAAATTAAAAGTGAAAAAGAAATGGAAATAAATATGTTCAAACAAATGCTAATTACAATTACCTCTTCGCCTTGCTTTTCTGATAGCCATCCTTGCTGCTTCTCGAAGTTGTATGATAACTTTAAGTATACGCAAAAAGAAAGCCTGGCTAGATGTTTTACTAGTCAGTGTGGCCATAGAGGGGAGCTGTAGCTCTCTACCTCCTTTAATTTTTGTTGGGGCTGTGATCACCACTGTATCTTTAGTAAATCTGCAATTTCAAATTAGTAAGAATGGTTAGTATTCAAACTACTTTAGGGCATTTAAATTAAATCAACAAAATCTGTACATATTTAACGACTTATGAAGTTTCCATTGTCTGGAGCTTCAGGAGTTAAATTCAAAGGAAAACAAAAAAAAGGGCGACACATCTACCAAAAAAATTAAGAAAAATTATAAAACATTTTTGTAACAAATTCTACAAGACATTTATTTTCCTATTCTTTTGAAAAACTGAATTTTTTTACAAATTATGATCTGCTGAAACACTTTTCAAGGTTCTTAAAGCAACCAATTTTTCTTGGCAGCTCCTATGCAGTCTAATAATTGTTTTAAATAAAACAAAAAACAATTTGTTAGCAAGGACAATTAAGATTTCTGAAATGACTTATTTTTGTTATTTTATTTTTCTTAGTGTTTAATCCATGCAACATAACTTTTAATGGATAACAATAAATAATCTAAAATAAGACTAAATTATAGTTTCCAACAGATTACTTCCATAAACAATAAGGTGATCATACAATGCAATTTCAATTTAAAATATGACTTTTTGGAATTTTTTATTTTATTTATTTAATTTGTTAAATATACCTCTGTGTAAAATTTAATTTATCAAATCTCCACACACACACACACACACACAAATTCTGACACCTAATGCTTGTTAATTAAGTCAATGTAACTTTTATTTATTTTAGTATGTTTGTCTGATTTTTTTTTTATAAAACATTTTACACCTACTTAAAATTTACCTAAAAACCTATTAAAGACATTAATGAAATGCAGTTAATTATTTTTTATTTTTTAAAATCATGCTTTACTTTGTAACTCAAATTTAAAATTTCGGAAATAACCATCTCCTGATATTACCTGTCATAAAGGATTCCTTTAGGATTTCGTCCATCAACAAATCCATCTGCCTCACTGTCTTCATCTTGTTTATCATATTTATCATATCTCAGCTTCTCATTTAAGCTCCGTAACTCAAGCATCAGATTGTGTATGTGTTTACAGACAATTATTCCCAGTTCACAAGCTCCAGCTAATAATAACCGAAGGACAGTTTCTCTGGTCTGTGCACTGCCACGTGACAACTGAAGCAGCAATGCAGTCGCATCTTCCAGACCTTCTTCTGAGCACGATTTAGAGATTAATACCTACAGAAAAATAAACTGCATTAAACATTTAAAAAAAAAAAAACATTAATGGGCTTCTTTATGAAGTCGAGAAAAATGAAACATTTAAAAGTTAAATGCACCTTTAAGACAGGGTATTGATACTATCTGTTAAAAAGCGCGCGTGTATTTTCCAATTCTATACAGATAATGCTATTATCTTATATTTATGCTGATCCCAAGCCTTAGTTCAGTCATATGTTATACCCTGGTTTCACGGAAGAAAAGTCAATTTAGAAAACTCGTTCAGTCCTGTGATGTATGTTTGTGACGCATCCGAAACGAATAATCGGACCTTGACTGATTTCATGAGAGAGAAGAAAAACCAGTTTGTTTGCAATGCATTCTGGGATCTAGTTGTTGGGCAATGCATGCTGGGATTATGCTAAACCAAAATGGCGCCAATCAGCAAAGTTAGTGTTTCGCATCAAGGTCAAAAACAAATGTTCGTTTTTATGTTTATGTCTATGATGTCGCAGCTTCAGATGCTCGACGTTAAAATACAGCAATGTAAGGTATTATTTGAAGCCTATAAGCGTAAAGCAAAAAGGCTTCGAATGGAAATGTACCTGAATTTCTTTGTTAAATTATCTATTTTATTTTTAATTTCTTCCGAGGTTTTCTCTATTTTGTAGGATTCCTCCAATTCTAACTTCATCTTTTCGTAAATCCGGCGATTTCTTTTCATTCTTCGGAAATCGTCAATATTCTCCCGCCACATTTCTATTAGAATAATCGTCTCTCTTCGGTCCACTCTGTGTGCTGCTTTCGTGGCGGCGTGATGATCACGTTGGCAGCCATGTTGGAAACGACTTTATTCGGTATAACTACTTGTCAAAACTCGGACAGCGCTACCGACTTCCGGTCTGGCTGGTCATGTGGTTCTCAGAAACGAGAAAGTGCGAGAAATCGCGTTTTAAGTCGTTCCGTGAAACCAGGGTATTAGCAACAACACAAACTAGTTTTCAGTATTTGCAATAAGCCAAGATTTGAAAATTCTAAATCAAGTCTGGGACTGAAATTAAAAAAAAAAAAAAAAGTGATTTCAAAAGAATTTCAAAATTACTGAGAATTCCTAGTCTCGAGAAGTTAAATGACATATCTGGTATAGCAGTTTGACTGAACCGGATAAAGCTGAACAACAATTTAAACTATTCCAGATGGAAATTCTCATTTTAAAATGTATCGATTTTTCATTTTTTCTTTTTAATTTATATAATACTTTTTTTTTTTTTAATTTTATCAACTGTAACATTAGTGAAATATCAATGCAACTAAGCTGTGTGAGAATAGGTAAAGGTATAGGTCTTGAGTTTCCCCACCATAAGGGACCTCTTTTAAGACTCAGTCAACAGCATAATACATACCCTCCAACATTGGTCATCCTCCTATCCGTAGTTAAAAAATTTGGACCCCCCCCTCACGTGAGATTTCAAAAATTTTAACAAAAAAAAAAAAAAAAAAAAAAAAAACACCGCCGCCGGAAAAGTTGACGTGGGATTTTTGTTGACACCCCCCTCCCCCTTGGTGAGATTTTGCCAGACCCCCCACTCTCCCCCTTTTGACCTCTTGCAATTAATGGACGATAGTAGTACTCATGCAACAACATGCATTTACACAGAACGTGCGACAATGCTGCAATACACACATACATATAAATATATAGTCTAAGCACATACCCTGTAGCAATACATATTCACATTTCTTAAAGCACTATTTATTGAATTTATTGATACTTTTTTCTTTGCTCATATCAGCATTAGCTTTGGTGTGACCACAGCTAAACTTCTTTGCAATATCAAAATCGGGAAACATTTTTGAAAATAATGGACCTGCTTGATCTGCAGCCGAAATTGGTGGTGGATTATGTTCAATCAAAAAACGGACAAAATAAATTTCTGCTTTAATAACGTTATTTTCTTCAGATTTAGTGAAAAACGATTGAACAGAAACTTGTCTTGATTGATGTTTTTCAAGCTCCACGTGCTTATACCCAAATCACACCAGCATATTTTTCATCATTCTTTTCAATTGTTGACCCTATCTTTGAGGTCTTCGATCGTGTGATTTGCCTCTCTTGACCATTTTCATCATAGATTTCACTCATGAAAAAATTTAGAAACTGCTCTATTCGATCGAAGTTTTCAACGATAGCAATTAGTGAAAGCTCCAATCAGAACAGACTAACTCGAGAGCGAAGAAGTCAACCGACGCCATTTTCCCACCGTTTCGAGTGAATCGAAGGCTTTTATAAATTAAGTATCACAGTGAGGAGATTATCTTTCGAAAATAAACAATATTTTTACTGAAATAAATTAATTTTATGCGTTAGAATCTGCAGATGACAACTTTTTAAAGAGAGATTTCATTTTTCTTCAGTTCGTTACCGCTCGCTGATGCCTGTCATGATTTGCCGCTGTTTCACTTCGCTTTCGCTTAAATAGTAGAGATGCTTGAATACAATATACAATTAGTTTCGAATAGATTGACAGCTTGCTAAAAGTCATTTCAAATTCTACCGAAATTGCGTTGCCGAAACTCGATTTTAACCTCTAAAAAAAGATTAATAACCGTCTTTTCGTAAACTGGGGAAACCTTTCGCCATAATATCGAGTCAACTCTGATTGGCTAGTGCTCTGCCAATTATATGCGCTGTTTCATCATGTTTCGTCTATAAGGTGGAATTAAAGGAAAATATCACTTCAGTGAAAACAATGGTCATTTTCAACGAAACAAATCAATGATGAAAAAATATGCTGGTGTGATTTGGGCATTAGTACACGACACAAGATGTCTTCAGTCATCTCGAACGCCATGAGCGACTGAAAATTCCGTGCAACACAGTGCAACGAGCATATCCATCCTTTCCTGGTAGACAAGGGAAAAGCTTTCCATACTCCTCTCGAAATTTTTGATTGTTTTTTTTTTTCTTTCTAAGTGGATCTACATCTATATCCTTATTACTGCGTTTCAAAAACCGATCCACGATATAAGCATACGCAGCTTTCAACAAATTTACGAAAGAGAAATAAACAATACACTAGCGCGTACTTTGTTTCGCCGCATGTGCAATCAGTTCGCGCAAGCACAAACCATGTGACCACCACTCTCAGGTGGACAGGCGAGTCCACAACAAACCACGTGACTCTCTTCCCCCTAAACGGGCGAGTCAATTCAATAGGGGTGTTGGTCAATAGCGCTGTTAACGTATATCAACTGAAAAAAGGTTCCGAGTCACACAAGAGGGAGAATTCGCCGCAAGCGTTCAGTCCATCACAGTTAGAACTACAAAATAACAAACAGCATTCTGTCCCCTACTCTTGCAAGATGCAATTTTTTTTTCGTCCTTTTTTTTTTTTTTTTTTGGAAAAAAAAAAATTAAGGATGAAAATCTCTGAATCCGTAGCTTTTCCC
>JAFIDM010000007.1:2028363-2062056 GCA_023159025.1 Thereuonema tuberculata
ATTTTCCGTACAAACTACGGATACTCCGTAGAAGTTGGAGGGTATGATAATACATTCTGCAATGTGCTATAGCACTGGAACTGTTAAGTATTGTTACTTATGAGAATTTTTAACTTTTGTGAACATATGCCATAAAGTTATAACTACTTCTATAATTCGTTGCAGTTACAAGACTGGCTGAGAGAGAAGGGAATACAGACTTCAATATAGCCCAGCATCAGTCCAATTGCAAATTGTTTGAACAAAATGTCAGTAAGAATGGAAATTGTTTGAACAAAATGTCAGTAAGAATGTTGCAGAAAAAGCCACGAAAATTAAGACGGCTTCAGGAATTCCTAATTGAGGTGCGGCTAAATAAGAAACAATGAATTCCATGCCACAATCTTGAAAGTGGACCCACAAAATAATGGTTTGGTGCAAGCGTTTCTATATTCTTGTTTTCATCAAATGATTTTTTTTTTTTGGTAATAAATATTATTTAAGTTAATGCTTATATGTGTTATTCAGAATATTCAGTAAAATCTTAAGTAATTATCTTCGAAACAGTACTAAAAGAAGTGTCATAACAGTTTTTTTTAAATTATTAACTTAAACTTAAGTTCAAAAAAAACAATTTAATTTACTTCACTCATCTATTTATTTTGAGTTTTAAAAAAGACAGTAAACACTAGTATAAGTGCATTTATCTTTTCCCTGCCATTTCCCACTTTACTAATTAGATATGAACTTAAAATAATTAATAAAATTTTAACATTGTGTTGTTTAAATTTTATGATAATACAAACAAAATAAATAAATTCAAACCTCCACTGCTAACTTCAGATGCTGCTCTAGAATAGCCTCCTTATCTTTTTCAATATCACTTTCTGACTTGCTTTTCTCTAGCACAGATAACTGAGTAGATCTCCTTTCTAAAATAAAAGATTATAATAAAAACATCAATACATTTTTCCCCACTATCCACTTCCAAAATTAAATAACTTTTCAAAACCATAAAAAACTTTAAATTTTCACAAACTTATTTTCTATTGTATCTTTTTTTTTTCTTTTTCTGTAAATGAAATTTTCATATTACAATGAGTTCCTAGAACAGGAATTTAATTTTTAAGCTGTATTCATTTTGAAAAAAAATATTAAATAAATAAAAATAAAGAAAAGCTAAGCAAGCAGCATATTTCCACAAAACATGCATGTTTATGTGTGACCTACAACAGCCCATAATGAAGATATTTGATGTAGTCCGACCACGATAACGTGACGATTCGACGTCAGCATACTAGCCTCTCTCTGAGAGGTTCCAAAAAATATTACATTACAGCTATAAAATAAAAATTTAGTTTTAATTTTAGCCCTCTATTTTCCAATTCCTTTCAGAAATCTTTCAATCTGTAAAATACTTTGGAGCAACATTTTGAGGGAAAATAGACCTGCGCTTTGAGGCATGCTTGTTTGTGATTGGCTGAAAAACATACGTCGTGATCCGTGGAGTTCCTTGCGATCGGCACGTTATCTTGGTTGGACTGTGAACTACATTATGATTAACTATATGCATTTAGTGTTAATGGAAAAGAAAGTGAAAATTCAAATATTCATGTATTTCATTTCTGAATATTAAAAATTACAGAAGTTCAAAATATCCCACATACGTAGCATAATAATGTTAATGATATTCTAGAAATAAAGTCATATGCGGAAATTTTTTAACAAACATTAGAAACTGCAGAAATCCTTAATATTCAATTTGCACACACTGCATTTTCTATTATTCCTTTTTCTTTTTAATACTGAAGTTAAAAACGTAAGGACATTTATTGGCAGATATAGACCATTCGCCCACTCAAAAAAAAAAAAAAAAAAAAAATTTAAAAAATGCAAACTTTTTTTGGGCATTTGTTTTGTTTACATTAAACAATTTCTTATTATTGTTCGCATTTACTACATTAACCATTCCTATAAAAGTAACATGTAGCAAGTTTTAACTCCAGCTATAGCAAGTTAGAGGCTATACTGTCAAGGACTGACTACCCTTCTTTTATATTAAGTTTACACTGAATGTCTATTCACTCAACTCTTAAAACTCCTGTTTTATACAAGTCGGCTTCTGAAATTCCATTTTTACATTTATTCATGATATAAATGGTAACTTCCATTGAAATTAAATCTTACTTTAATTTATAACTAGTGCACACTGTAATCATGAAAATATTAAGTAATAGGTTTAGAAAGAAATATTTATTAAATTTCCAATATATTTTCAAGGCAGTTTCAAATAAAGCACTTTCAAGGTTTTCAATGAATTGTTATCAGTCTTGTATAAAACGAGTACAGTATTTAAATGCTTCAGTGCTTGACAAACTGCCTTACAATGAATACTTGCTCGACAGCTGTTTTATGCCAAGTTGGACAAACTTACTGATCAATTATAAAGCCCCCTTCCTGTGTTCTAAATATGCACTGCAGCTTTTGAGGTTGATTGCAAAGACATGAACTATAGTGAATCTGATGAAAATCTTAAAACTGTATAGCACTCATTTTGTAAAATTTTCGTAACGGAATACTGCCATGCTTTTTACAAATGAAGAAAGCTTTATAAGTACAAAACAGTTTAACATACCAATAAAATGTTTAAGTTTTAAAATGATACATTTGCAAGTAAAAGTGCAATAATTTTCTTGCTTCTTACTTTAACTTAACTGATTCTGGGTAATAGATACCGAATATCCACATCTCTATTAATGTTGCAATATTCCTATAAATATTTTTAGTTTTTCAAGTAATATACTGATTGGATTTAAGGAGGCTGAAATTACCAAATTCTACTGATAAGGAGAGGTCACAGTGTTTATATTAAGGAAATTAATGCCCTTTTGTGAGATGATATACTTCAAAAATATAAATAGGTTTGGGGGCCAATCTCCCGCAGTTTTCAAGATATTTGGTATTGTTTTCATTGGATTTCTGCTATTAGCTTAAATGTTAGAAATGCAACCATCTTATTTCCGTTGTTGGTGATAGCACGATGGGGAAAGTTGTGGACTCATAGTCTCGAGGTCCTCGGTTTGAATCTGCTGCATGTATAAAGAAAATAAAAAGTAGATATACATGCAACAGATTCAAACCAAGGACCTCAAAAGCATATGAAACCACAACTTAACTCGTTATGCTATTGTCGACATCTGAAATGTGATGATTGCATTTCTGATATTTAAGCTAATATCAGAAAGTCAATGAAAACAATACTAAATATCCCGAGAACAGGGGAGTTGGTCTCCAAACCTATTTATATTTTGAAGTACATCATGTATACTTTCCTTTCACAAAAGGACATTAAATTACATAATATATACACTGTGACCTCTCCTTGTAAGTCCCTACGGTGAATAAAGATCCTCCCAGAATGCAAAGCAGGTTATAGATTGTCCTTTCCTGGGCAACCACTAACATTGAAACAGAAGAGAAGCTACCTCTTCTCTTTCAATGTTAGCGGTCGGCCAGGAAAGCTCAATCTATAAGCTGCGTTGCATTCTGGGAGGATCTTTATTCACCATAGGGACTTTAGAGATCAATGGGTAAAAGCTAAGAATACGGTGCACCTGTCTGACGAACTTTTTTTTCGACGTTGTGACGTCACAGCTGGGACTAATTCCAAGATGGCGGACATTTCTTACGGTTGAAATGGCGGGGTTATTATCCAATACATACATCCTGCAGCTAAGCTAACCTAAATTAACCTAACCTAATTGCTTTTGGTTGAAAATGTGCCTTAGGGAAGTTAATTGTAGCTAACCTAATCCTAATTGTTTTTTGTTGATTTGCTTACCTTATGTCTCTTCGTCAGACGTTGGTAAAAAGACGAAACACGGAGGTGACTTAAACACGTGATGTATCACTCCGCGATGACGCAAGTGAAAAGTGAAGGCAAAGCACATATCCTTACGAGGTGCATCGTATACTGAGCTTTAGCCGATCAATGAAACTGGCACAGATTTTTGACGAGATTAATGATGAGCATGTGCATAAAGAAAAGATTTGTTTCCTTAGCGTCCCGGGACAAAACATAGCCAAATCAGATTTTTTTTTTCCTCTTTAAATTGTATTATTGGGAAAATAACTGGATATTGGAAGTATTTTTTTTTTTTCAACTGTATATGTATCGAAATAAATCAAGTATATAAAAATAAAACTTAAAAAGATCTTTTTGTTAATTTTAAGCAGCAAAATCGCCGCTTAGCAAAAATACCAGAACAAAGATGAATCCTACAATGATATTTCATTTAACTCATCTTAAGTAATATTCATATTATTTTGTGATAATGCATATGTAAGAAAAATATTAACTTTTTGATAAATGAATAAATGCATCTATAGTAGCAAATACTACCACGAATAAAGCTTTAGTTTTTAAAATGCTGTAAAATTCATGCTAAATTCACAGTTTTGAAACTAGGAAACTTTCCTAGTAGGGGGTAAAATAATGCTTTCCTAGTTTTTAAAGAAAAATGTACAGATTATTTTTAGTATTAAATTTCCTCAAAATCACAAGCAAAATACTGCTTTCAGAAATACAAATGACATCAAAGTTACATTTAAAATCATTTTAGTGTACATTATATATTTAAACCTCTCTGTCTCTAAAACTTTTTGAATGTTTTCCTCATAAATAGTCTTGAAATGCTAATTTTAGGTCAGTTAAAAGTTCAATAACTTAATTTTTTCCCCCCAATAAATGAATTAAAATAGGAATTTCATATGTAAATTATTTTTATTCTAAGCGCTTCACAATTTTGAATTTGGATTGAATACTTAAAGAGTTGCTGGCTTAATAATGCACTTACTGTGATTTTATGCAACTTCTGATAGTATTTTTAAGTGCAGACATGTTTATCACTGGCTTTTTACAAACTGATAAAAGAGGTCAATTCATGCTGGATTTATGCCCATTGCTTTATATGTTTACATTATAACAATTAACCAATCAAAAGGCCATAAATAATAATAATAAATATCTAAAACATTTAGAACAGTCTAAGAATATATCAGGAAATAATGAATATCTAATTTTTGTTTTCTTTAATCATGAAGAAATTTTTTACTATTTTCCCGATTTGGTCTAATTTTTTTATACTTTAAATTTAAACAAATTCACAAAAAAATAGAAAAGTTAATTGAGACAAACAAAGATAATCAATGATGGTTTTGTTTTCTGATGTTTACAATTAGTACAAAATTAAAATGTTCATTTACAAATAGGCTCTTGGACAAAGCTTCTAGACACCACCTTTTTTTCATTGCATAATAAAATTCATGTATTAATATATCAGGAAGAGGACATACAATAAAAGTTACCTATAAAACTTGTTAAAACTTTACAGAATTACATGCTGTGAAACAAGTCATTTTTACACTGAAAGCTGTGAATTAACTCCACAAAATATGGTTTAGAAACAAACTTTACATGTTATCTTACTCTCTGGAATGTGTGTGAGTGTGTGTTTGTTAAGTCAGTTCCTCTTTATTTTTACATTTGAAGGTCAATCTCTAGAAAATTTATGTCAACGTATTTTAATTAAAAAAAAATTTCCAAAAGATAAAATAATGCTAAGTTTTAATGTAGAGAGATGTAATCAAAAATACCGATTTACTATGAGTTTAGAATATAAGAGATATATTATAAAAAGATCAAATTAACAATAGAGAAAATACTATTACTCTTCTTGACTTGAAGAGTTATTAACTGGATTTATTATTATTCAAGAGTGTGACTTTGTTTACGATAGCATTCTATTACAGAATGTAGCTTTCTTCAATTAATTTCATAGATAAAACAGTTTGGCCCAAATTGAGATAAAAAGATAATTGAGCAATATTTTAAATAGTTCAAAAAATGTACTAGTTTCAATAAATAAATAAAAAGAAAAAGAAACAAATACAAACCTATTCCATTTGTGCTCCTCATGTCAAGAGGTTCAGAAAACTGATCCTGTAGATTTGCTACTGCTCCCATTTCTGGTGGTCTATCTATAGCCAGTAATGACTGCTGCCTGCTATCAGGGGCAGGTGTAGGTTGTTGTCTACTGTCCGTAGTTTGTGATGTTTGCTGTCTGGTGTCAGGTGTAGTCGAGGCTTGTTGCCTGGTGTCAATAGCAGCAGTTGGCTGCTGTGCAACAGCTAAGGTGGGCTGTTGAGCATCAGCTGTGCTGCTATTTACTTGAGCATTTGTTCCATTGCTTTCGGCTTGGTTATTGACATCAGGCAAACCAAGAGAAACCAAAGCAAGCAATCTTAGTAGCCTGTCTGTCAGAACTGAGCTCCTTTTTACCACAGGATGAGCCAGCATACCTATCAGCTGACCCAAGGGAGATGCCTCAAAGCTAACAATTCCCTTTTCCTCTTCAATTGTGGTGTTACTGTGTGTACGGGCAACATTCTTCCCTTTTTTGCTTGCAGTGATGGAGTCCAATTTCACTAACAGATCCCAAAAATCAGTTTCCTGTTGGCGAAAATCACCACGACTGTCAGTTCGTGATGGCGTTAATTTGTTGTCAGTCTTATCAGTTTTTAATTGACTACAAGCAGTCTGTGGAGCTTTAGGCCTATTATCTACATTTTCTTTGTAACATTTGGTTTCTTTAGCTTTGGTTGGCAAGAAGTGACTGGGGAAACTCTTTGCTAAAGATATTAAGGTATCTAATACATGCCTAAAAAAAAAAAAAAAATGAAAAAGAATATTACAAAGAAATTACAAGATTATACTCAATCATAAATACTACATCTTACTTACAATCTAATCAATAATTATATTTCTTTACTTGATTTCATGTTTGATTAAGTCTCATTGCTTAAAGCATTGATAGCTAAAGGTTAAGCTTTAGTAACCAAGTTCTAATTTATTGATTAGTATTTACTGCTAGAGTTTAAGATATATCAAGCAATCAGGATATATAGGTATTAGAATAAAAAAAAATAAAATAAAATAAAATACTTTAATGATTAATATCATTCATGCTACTTTTGTAGATTACTCTCGTGATTTTATTTCTAAAATAGGCAGAAACTAAATTTGAAGTCTTTCAAATTAGGTAAGTAGTCTTGAAATGAAGTTCTGATCTTGTGAATCCATTGCTCTAATATTTATCTTCAAGTTCTGATCTGATATCATGCATATAAATTATTTATGCAACTTAACACACTGTAATAACACTTAAGATACTGTAATAACACAAAAGACAAATGGTGACGGTACACTTATTGTTTAAAAATATTCATTCATTTTATGTTAAGAAGATGTACAAAGACTACCCTATAAAACAATATCACAAAAATGTCGATTCTTTTCTAAGAGGCAGAAAGGATTGGAAGTTACTCCTACTGCCTTTCAATAAAAAAAAATAATGGTTTGACGAAATTAAGGAATATATGGCATTTAATTTCTAAAGGTTCAGAATGGGATTTCATGGAATTTAGAAGGATTATTTTTAGATGGAATAGTTATATTAGAGCTCTTTATATAATAAACCAGAAGTACATTTCAGAACATTCAAATACCACTTCTTCAGACGCTAGAAGAATTGAAGTAAATAAAATTTTGAATACATCTCACAATAATTACTATATTGATTTGGGTAATTTTTTTTTTCTTGTCAACAATCAATGTATTAAAAGAATGCACGGTTTACTTAAAAATTTGTTAAACTTAGAAATGTAAGTACATTGAAGCTAAAAATAAAAATTAAAAGAAGCGTCTACTATTCTATATTTCAAGATGATCTATAGGACATTGCTATTCCTTATTGTAACAAGAACAAAAATAACAAAGCTTATATTTCGTTGTCAAGCTCCCATTATTCATCTCCAATCTTTTCAAACTACATTCATTTATGAAAAAAGGAGCTACTTTTTAAAAATATGGCAATAGTCTAACCTGCATATAATAGGGGATGCCTGAGGATGGATAGTAACCAATGTGCTAGCTGTTGTACTCCCTGAGTGTTTATCGTTAATTTTCTTCCCGCTAGCATGACGATGAATTTGGAAGACATTTGCACGACAACCTAATGCTGCATCTAAACTAATCGACAGCCATGAGGATTGGTTTTTCGTAACCAAGGAATCAGTCCTGAAAAATAGGCAAATTAAAGATTATTGAATATAACAAATAAATCTAGCTTTAATTTAAATCATATCGACAAATAAAGGAGAATTTATTGACAGTCTTTTGAGTTAAAAACAGGCTGTAATTGCTCCGTGATAACTTTGTGCTTTTATTTTCTTTTCTTTTATGTGAGCATTTACAAAATTTACTCATGACGACAATTTGAAATAAGAACTTATTTCAGATAAAACTAGTAATTATGTAAACTATACTTAAGAAAAAAAAAAAAAAAGGTAACTTACTAACTTTTAATTATTCAGAATGGGTCTTAAAAGATTCATTTTTTTGTTTTGTTTTATTACGAAGTACAGTAGAACTCCTCTAATCCGGCATCCTACGGTCCGGCACAATTTTCGAAAAAAAAATGATAATTTATATCGATCACAAAACATCAATCATGCCTTTTCAAGTTTGTTTGCCATCGGAAGGCACGGGGGAAAACATTGTGCCGGACAAAGCGTATTAGCATGCATGGATGAGAGGCCAGTCTCGAATATAACAAGGCGGTCATCTTCGGCCGACATCATATATGTTCGGGAGCCGCATGTTCCCTGGACGTCACTGTGGCTTTGTTTACGTTTCACGTTCAGTTTCAGTTTAGTTTGCCACTCAGGTTGCTGTATCATCATTGAATATTGTTGTGTTTTGTAGAGCTTGACTTTGTGTTAGAGTGATTTATACTGTATCAAGTTTTCTGAACGCAGCAGTTCGTTCAATGATGCTGAAATTATGAAACTCCACATCATACGAAATGACTTCATAAAAAAACGAAAAGAGAAGACTAAAAAACAAATCGATATTCGAGATTTGTTTAAGATGGCTTCTACCAAGAAATACAATTCCATGGGCTTCGATCAACAGTCTTGCTCAACTTCTAATTAAATTTTTTGTAAGCTTACAGTGCACTTTTTTTGTTTCATAGTCAGTTATTTTACATTATTATGTAATTTTTTATTCTACTTAAGCTGTTAAATACATAAAAAACATGTTTTACTGTCATTTTTTTGTTTAATTCACGCTTTTCCCGATATTCATCCTGTAATCCGGTATGCCTCAATTCCCGAACGTGCCGGATTAGAGGAGTTCTACTGTATATTGTAAAGTAACCAGCTTAATAAAAATTAAAGGGGAAAAAAGAAGGAAGGGAGTAATTCTTAATATCTTCTTCACTTGATTAGGTTAATGTATAAAATTTAAATTACTTCATTAAATTTGCTTGCTTTGTTGTTTACAAAGCATTCAAAATTGATTTTTTTCTCTATCATTAATAAACTTTCTTTACAATTACTAACTTAAATGATAAAATAATATTTTTAGGACAGCCAAAGTTACATTTTTGATCTGTCTATTCTTTTCTGTTCTTCAAAACAATCTTTTAGTTCCAAGAAAGGAAATCCCTTTCCAGAAAAGACTTCAAACTTAAATATGAAACTGTTACCATACACAATAACCATTAGATGTTGAATTATTAGACCCAAGATATCCCTTTATGAATTATGAAAAAATTCAAATTCACAAACAAGATTTTTCTATATAATGTGTTTACAAGGTCATAATTAAAATACATTTTTACAGAATTACAAATTCTGGACCCATCAAAACATAGGTACATCTATAAGCTGTTTCTTGATCTCTAGCATCACTTCTTGTGTGATACAATCATATTTATTTCATCTCGGGTTCTATATTTATTCAAAAGTGGTTAATTACAAACTTGATCATAAAGATACTTTATGGGATGAAGACTGAAGAGCAGAGCATTGTATGGAGATAAATGTTAACATGATGAAGATTAGGACGTCTGGCCTACTGATAATATACACAACTTGAGAGCAAAAGTTAACTTGTGTACAGAACAGAACATTTAATTCTCGTCCATACTAAGTGATAAGGTGCTCTACATATACACAAACTCCTTTCGTGAACTCAAAAGACTCACAAATATAATGGAAGTTTAACAGATGTAAAATACCATACAACATTAGCATTTCGTTATGTTATGAATTTGAAACCTTTAGGAGGGGGAAAAGTTTCTTTATTTTTATTTATCATAAGCTGCAGACTTCAATGCAGACAGATAAATTATACTTTAATATATTACAAATGAAAATACTAATATATGTAATCAACATTCAGAAACATTAGATTAACTCTGAGTAAGATATTCTTCCCTTATCTTCAAATCGGTTAAACATTAGATCATGAAAAGAAGTCGTTGCACTTTTCCAAAATGACTTTCTTTCACTGCTTTCCGTAATATAACTAGATATATCTTGTCAAATTATCATTTTTAGTAGGAACTAAAGTTTATATTTTGATGTAAAAATAATTGCAATTACCTGTGTAGTACTGGAGAATCACCTTGACTTTGCTGAGATCTGCTTCGTTTCACGCGAGGTGTAGATTCAGCAATGGGATGAATATCTAGGGAACGGCATTCATTTGTCCTTTCCATAATTGAAAGCAAAGACTAAACAGTAAAGGTAAATTATATTAGTATTTATTTTTTTAAGTAAAATTATTTGTCTAGAAATACTTTTTAAAGTTTACTGTATTTAGAGCAAAAGATTTTAATTCCATATAAAATCAATCTAGAAGTTTATTTGGTTTGGAGGATAGTTTAGAATTCTCAGCCATTATCATTAATTTCCACTAAATTTCTTACACATAAAACTGATTCATTAAGTCCTTCAATTCTAATCAGTAAGATTCTTATTTGCTGTATTTGCTTAAAAAAATATATATTTTAAATTAAATACATTGAAGACAAAAAACTAATTACCTTAATAACCCAATCTCGTGTAGGTGCATGATAGCACAGATTTCGCAGTACACGATGAAGACGACTTGTATTAAGCTTAGGTTCGTCCACAAATAGCAAGACCAAGAGACAGGTAAGAGCCTCATGATCGAGTAGCTGGCGCCCTCGCAGTCTAAGAGTATTAACACCACTTGGTCCAGCCTGACCAGAACCTGTACGAGCTTGAACTGTATTCCAAGCCCACTGCCCACGTGGAGGAATACCAGCGTGGATAGTGTATCGAGTACTCAAACGTCCCACTAAATTCAAAGTAAAACAAATAAAATTAATCAATTTTAAATTTTATTGTAATTAGACTACATTATTAGACTGAATAAAATCAACCAATGACTTTATATCAAGTATAGTTTGCAATGATTTATATTTTTATATAATGCAAAAATTTTATAAATGATTTAAATGAATAATAGATGTTACAAGTTTTATTTACCAAAGTTATTTATTTATTTTAAAGATTTCCAACAATAACATCATTAGAACAAAAGAAATCTCTCTTGCGATTACTGATTTTTTTTAATGATAATAATCCCCTGCCACTCTCTTTTACTGTCTCTTAACCAAAATATAATTAGAAGATTGAATGATTTACTATGAAATAGCTTTGCCAAACCATTACTATTACCCCACCCTGACCATTACTTTTTGAAACTAGTTTTCCAACCTATTCATTTTAACAAAATAAACATTAAACACATATGTAGGTCCACATAATGCCCAGATCAACAACAATGAATGTCTGGGATATTCATGTTTCTGTCTCTAGTATACAATTTGAAATGCAATAATTATAGATCTTTCACAAATTCCAATTCAACCTAACCACATTGTAAACTACAGACTTTAAATGCAGTAGAAAATCTTTTGAATTTTTAAATTAACTTTTTAATTTTATTTTATTTCTTTTTTTATAAAAATGATTTCTAAGCATTATAAATATAATTATAAATACTATATAACACTGCTTTACAAAAAATATATAAAATAGTTTGACTAATAAAGCAATATTCATTATGCAGCTTCTCTTTGAATCCAATAAGCTTGTTTTTTAAGGATTTATTACTATTTCGAAGGTGGATCGAAAAGTAACACACAGTTTTTTTCTGCCTTGGTATTGCAGCTAGAATGACGAAATTTCACCAAGATATAGTTTGAAGTTTTCACTACAGATGCCAATTTGTTTTCATGTGCAGCTGTAGCAGGAGAATCGTGAACTATGCAACAGTGATGGCGCACATGTTACTGTCATCAACTTGTGAAGAACAGCGATTTTTGTTGGTCAAAGAGCATAAACCAAGTGAAATTAACAGGGACATGCGTGGCATTTATGGGGACAATTGTATGGACCGTAGCAATGTCTCCAGATGGTGTCAATTCTTCAAAGAGGGCCCTGTGAACCTTTGTGATTCGCCACGTCCCGGAAGGCCGGTAACAGCTGCAACCCTGCAGAATGTCAGAGCCATTGCGGCGACAATTTTGAACTACCGGCGTGTGCAACTGCGAACTTTATCTCCTTATTTCCTATGGTACTGTGTACAATATTATTCATGATGTATTGAAATTTCGTAAAGTTAGTGCTCGCTGGGTGCCTAAGAACCTTACAGATGACCACAAGGGCCAGCGAATAATGACAAGCTTGAATCAATGCGTTACACTGCAGAAGGGCATGACTTTCTGGAGGAATAGTCACTGGTGAGGAGTCGTGGGCGTACCATTACACGTCCAAAACAAAGCAGGCCTCTAAGGAGTGGAAACATGCTGCTTTGTTTCCACTCTAAGGAGTGGAAATATTCAAAGTGACTCAATCTGCTACTAAAGTGCTTCTGACAGTGTTCTGGGATATCCATGGTGTTTTATTGGTGGAATTTGCTGAACACGGGATCACTGTGAATGCTGTAGCCTACACTAAACGTTGCGTTGTGCCCTACGCTACAAACGCCATAACATTAATGCTGATGATATCAAACTTCTTCATGACAATGCTTCCCCCCATGTTGCGGCTTCAGTTCGTGAGAAAATCAACAAATTTGGTTGGGAGGTGCTCAAACATCCACCATGCAGTCCAGACCTTGCACCGTCGGACTTTCATCTGTTTGATCCCATGAAGAAATTCCTGGCCGGCCAACGTTTTGCGACAGATGCAGAAGTGAAATCAGCAGTTCGCAAATGGCTATGCTCCAACCGAACAGACTTCTATGAACAGGGTATATTGAAACTGGTATCACGATGGGAGAAATGTGTTGAGAACGTTGGCGACTATGTAGAAAAGTAGCTAAAAGATGTACATTCATTTGTGATTTTTTTTTTGTTTTTTTACCTCTTTAAACTTTTTTGACAAAAAAATATTGTGCACTACTTTTTAATCCATCCTCGTATTTTTTCATCTGCATGAAGAAAGGACTAGGGGAGGAAGACAACTTTTTGTTTTTTAAATTGTTAAAACTATTCCAAAATAATATTACCAGTATTACGCAGAATACTTGACAGAGCAGTTCCTCCATGGTTGAAAAATCTCTCTTGCATTTGTCGATGACGTGCCTCGAGTTCTCGCCTTAGGCTCTGGGCTTCGGCAGCCAAATCAGCAGGCAGAACGGCTAGTACACTATCATCCATGTCTGCTAATACCTATTAGTAAAGGGGGGAAAAAAAAATCAATATTGGAATTGCAGTTTATTTCTATTAACTGTAGAACAGGCAATTCTTTTAAGTATCTTGCATACAATATAAGTTACGGAAATGAAAGGGACATTTCTGCTAAAATTCTAAATTGCAACAGAGAAAAGGCAGCATTTAATCATATATTTTTATCTACTTTATTTAATTCAAAACCATACATAATTTATAATATTTTGGCAAGACAATGCTTATATTTGGCAGTGAAGCATAAGTGAGAAAATTTATTAAAATAAGAATTATAGCCTTTGAGATGAAATTTCTTAAGAAAAACAGCTGGTTTTATTAAATTGGATAAGAAAAAATATCAAAACTTTGCAGGATTAAGGGATTGTTTGTATTTTAGACAAAATTGATGCATATAGAGATAACTGAAAATGTCATCTTAAGTGCAAGGATAAAACTCATTCCTTGACAATTCTTTATTACTATCCAAGATTACCTCCTAAAAAGCCTTGAAAGAGATTGTAAGAGGGCCCTCAGCCAGAAATGTAATAATAAGCTTATTCTATTGTTTTACATTTTGACTAATAATTGTAACTTATCTACAAACACTTTACAAATAAATGCATAGAAAGAACTAAAATTATACATACATTATAAGAACACGGAGAATTATTGTTACATTAATGAAATTAATTTCAAAGAAATGTAAATACTAAAAGTGTAGCTAAGACATAACAGAGCAGTTAAATAAAAAAAGTTCGGAGTAGGCTGGATGGTTGTATTGGTGGGTTTTAATACAGAAAGAACAACAATGGCTGTAGCAAAAATGGATAGAAGTTATAATACAAAGAATTTAAGCTAAATTACTACATGAAGCAGTCAAAAATAAAAATATAAAACCAGAAGTAAATTAAAATTAAAAATAAGCAAAATTTATTACTTCATTTTAAAATTTCAAATAAAGTAAATTTTAATTATTAATATATATAGTTATCTTCTTCCAATATTAAAAATCGGAAGTATTAATTAAATTCATTTTAAAAGTCCTAGTGAAAGACTGCTATTATAGCAAAGTAACAATTATTAATAATATATAATTGTAAAATATTTTTATGGAGTACCATCTAGATTCTTTAAATTAACAAGAGAATAAAGAAGTATCCTTTGTTGCTCCTCTGTATCAGCAAATGTCATAATGTAACACAGTTTCTAACAGTGCTATGTAATTTTAATTTGTGTTCTGATTTCCACAATTACCTGTGCTGTCATGTTCAATGGATATTCTGACTACTTATCCCAATGATTGTTCTTCCCATATATCTCTTAAATATTGCAGAAGAAATTCCTAGATTTTTTTTTTCTATGATATTTCCAGGTTTTTTTTTTTTTTTTTTTTTTTTAATGTTTTTAAAATTTTAAGACTTTTCAAAAGGCTTTTTGATTTAAGACACTAACACTTTTTCCATAATGATATTTTGTTGAAGATAATAATAAGCTCAAAATAACAATGAAATTTTCAACAGAACATGGAGCTTTATGGAGCCAAAACAAAAAAGAAAATTTATTAGTTTCACAGATTATTATTATTACTACTAACTTTAAAACAAAAAAAAACAAAAAATAAAAAAAGAAAGAAACTTTAAGAGCTTACTTGCTGACGAAGACCAGGGGGAAGTGTCTGAATGAATCCAGCAGGATCCACAGGTGTTTCTGGATTAGCATTTAAAGCCTCAAGTCTTTGACGCTCTTGTCTCTGCTGGGCCAAAACCTATTTAGAATGAATATAAAAATACCACAACTGAGAACAATTCTTCAGTAAAAAAAAAAACTGCAAAAGTTAAAAACTGTCTTTTATTTTAATACAAATTGAAGCCAATTCACTGATATTTACCTCTTCTTGGATATTTGGTGGGAGTGCAGCCAAGAATTCAGGATTCACTTCTGTGAAACCTTCCGCCTGAGCTTCACTTGCCTGTGCCTGAGCTCTCTGCCTTAATCTTTGAAGTCGCAACTGTTCAGCAATGACTTCCTGTCGGATGTTATCAGGTAGGGCAGCCAAAAATGAAGGATCAACTCCTTCAGGTATCTCCAAATCTGAAGTGATTCAAATGATTTAGTATCAAATTCAAATTTAATAAAAATGCACAAAAATTACTAATAATTTGTATATACTACATTATTGACAATACATAAACTTAATGAATTTAATGGCAGTGTGGACCAAGCTTACATTAAACTGAGGTTAGTTCAAAACTAAAGAAGTTCCCAAATCGTTCTTGAATCTTTAGCTGTCCAACTTTCTTCTGTTAAATCATTTCTCAATTTAAAAAAATCCCACCAGCCTTCCCCATCTTAAATTAACTTACATTTTTAACTTAAAACTCCTAGTTAAAAATGAAACTAATAATATCCAAAATTTATAATTACAATGATTGAAACATTTCTACCACTTAAAAGATTCAAAGAAAACGAAAAACATTACCTCCTAAAATACCAGAAAAATCTTCGGAAAGTGATTGCGCTGCATGTGTAGAGGGTCCAGGTCCTTCATGATTAGCAACTGATTGGCTAAACAGAAACATTGGCCATTAGTTATTCATTCAATTTGAGAAACTCAAAAACATAAAAACTGGTTCAATTCAAGAGAAAAAGAAAGCAATATTTACACCGCAATGTCGCAGCCCAAGCATTTTTTTTTTTTTTTTAATTGAAGCTCATAAACTTTCTTACTCTAAAGACTAAGATAATTGCTAAGAGACTGATCTTATAATTAAGCAATAAAACTGCCAAAATCACTATCTTGAAATGCAAAATGATGAATCTACAGTGTGTATGATGGAAATGTAGCATGACATGAATAGTAGAATGTCAATAATACAACAAAAACAGCTGGAGTTTATTTCAAATTAATTAGAATAAATAAAAACGATTCTGATGGGTCTTCTTGAAAATGCAGAATTTGACATTTAAATTATCATCAACAAAAAGTTAATGAATCTACAGACAAATAAACACTATTAGTGACGAAATTACTAATTTATCTGACAATTAAGTTAATCAGTTGCCTTGTATGCAAACCCTCATTTAGTACTACTCCGATTTCCTCATTTGCAAAGATTTTCCTAGATTTCATTCTATATTCTGGGAAATACATGCTAATATTTATGTAATTATTTTCAGTAATATAAAAGAAAATTTCCTCCAATGTTCTTTTTTTTTTTTTAAATTTCCTATCAAATTAACTATAATATTGAAAATACTTTGTTACAGTATAAAAATTAAAAATCAAATAGAGGAAAAGTTAAAAAAAAAATGAAAATTTAGCAAATCAATTTCTTTTATGATTCTACCAACACTGCTGAACCTTCAATCTTAATTTGTCTTACATTTCCTTTCTTATCCTTGTTGTAAATTAAAAGTTAATGTTCCTCACTGTAATTGCATTGGGTCAATCATCATAAACTTTTAATAAAGTATTCTTAGCATGTTTCGAATAGATGACAGAAGCAAAATCTCAATAAAATAGTCTTGAAAAAAATAATAAAACAATGAAAAAAAAAAAAAAAAATAATCATGAGTTATTTCACGTGGTCCATAGTCGGCCAAATTCGAAGAAAGAAGAAGAAAACAATGAAACATGAAATTTACTATCAACAGATTCTTGTAATTACTACATAACATACAAACGTAATTGTAATAAATCCACATTTAACAATTCAGTCATTTCAGGAGTCTCATTTAACAAACAATTGTTAAATTTCTTAATCAGGAGCGCTTCTTTTATTTTCAAACAATATCTTTTATTATCTACTGAAAAGAATTTTAACTTCATTCCATTTACAATAATTTTAGTCGAATTCTGAAATAAATGATCTTGCGTAGCCAGCTTCATTGACTGATATTTGCCATTTGTACACGGTTATAAACTTACCACAGTATACTTAAGTATTTTCCCTATTTGTAATTTCAATGATAAGAAAACTGATAACAGTGAATTTGAGTTCACAAGGTGAATTTCAATAGGCCCAAATGCTGAAGAAGGAAAGGTGCTTTAAAAGGGATGGTTTCACTTCTTCAAATGGTTTTAGGGTTCACAGTTTCCCATCCAAAGATTGAAGATATCACAGCTCCTAAATTGGAGTTGAATGACCATTCAAATCCATTCCCCTACTGTACTGCAAAGTGTTTGCAATCTTCTGTACACCCAGTACTAGAACAAAGAGGTCTCAGTTTTACTTTTCTCTATCCAAAGCTATCATAAGATATAATGGACTAGATCTGCACCAATTTTCTCCAGAGTACATTAAGTGTACTTCATGAAATACACAGAAGTATGTGGATAAAGCATAGACATATATCTGTTGTTTGTCAAGACTGATATAGCTAATAGTCATATCGCATGATAAGGAAAAAAAGAATATTATCACATAATAATAATAATTATCACCATTAAATTCAATATCAAGCCCAGACTAAAATTCTAAAAATCTTGGCTTTATAAAAGACATCTTAGAAAGCATTTCAACATTAAAAATAAATTTAAAAAATCATAACAGGGAGTCGGGATGTAATCTACAACTAAATTATTGAGAATTTTAGAAATTGGAAATGCAAGAAATAGATGCGTAATAATAATAATGCTATTATTCTATAAAGTAGGGAAATCTTAAGAATTACTAAATGAAGAATATGTTAAAATTATAAACTACAATTTTTAAAGCTGTTACTTTTAATTTATAACAGTAAGAGTTAATTTCTGATTATAAATATGAGTATTATAAGTAATGAAGCCAATAACAGTTTATATAGCTTAATGTGAGTAATTGTTTTGCATTGAGAAGTCTGAATAGCAATTTATTATTAATACATTCCAAGATTGTTATGACTCCTACTTATCATTAATAAAAAAAAAATGAATAAGAAAATAATGAATGCTACCAAAGTGCTACACATAATATTTAAAAATAAGGATAAAATAAAACAAATTACTTTTGTCTTAGTAAATAAATTGACCTTAAGTCAGGGATAAGTGACTGTGCTGCCTCAATCTGGGAGTCAACATTAGAACTCCCATGCACCTCACTTGTTTGAAGGCCTAAAGAGAGAAAAAAAGAATTACATTAAGAATTACAAGCGACATCTTCAATGTAATACAATTTCTAATTCAAAAGTTTTCTATGGGCATAAAATATATATACACACTAATATTTTATGAATTTACAGGAGTAATAATGATGTTTAATTTTAAGGAAAAAGGAATCACGTCTATCGTTTATCTGACATTATAGTCAATATCCGTTCACTTAATTTTAATTCACCAGGGAAAATGTTCAGAATTGATGCAACTACTACTTATACAAATTTACAAATCAAAATACAACAATCATTTCATATTAGAAGAAATGAAACAAATCACTGATGGATATAAAATATTTCAACATAAAATAGGTAAGAACTATAAAGTTTGTAGGATTTGATTTTTTATTACATTCCAAACTCTGGATTTCATCGATTTTACATTATACCTTCATATCACATTTTCATTTACATTACATTTTAATACTGGAACAAGCGCAGCAATTTACCATTTCTAGTTAAACTACTTTCTCAAGTTTGCAATATGATGTCCCAAAGGCTTCATATTACTCCAGAGATGCATTCAATAGTGCTTGCCAATTGTCCTTATTATCTTTTGTTTGCTCCTGCAACACCAGTACTCATATGTGAAAAGTTAGGCAACACAGTTGCCGTGTCACTAAGACATCAGCCTTTCACCTTTGGGTACTGGGGTTAAGTTCTTGTGTGGGTCTCTTCATGGTGGATGATCAGTGCTGGGCAGAATTTTCCTTGCACTATTTCTACCATTTATTTCTTTATCATTCCCTTTGCCTATCCTTTTTCTGGTGATGGCAAACAGACCTAAGGTCAAGGTGCTTGGCTTTGCTGTCACCCACAACAAGTGGGAAGTTTGCAGTAAGCATTCTGTTAAGCATATATTCAAGACATTGTACACCAGCCAACCATTAGAGATTGGAATAATTTTGTGGTGGTTGGGGGGGGGGGGGGGGGGGGGGAAAGAAGATGTACAATTATGGATATGGTTCATAACAATGAAAATTATTTTATGAGGCTGGCAAACCAACAACTTATTCCAAAAGTAGTAGACATAAAATAACCATTGATAAAATATAAGAAAATTTCTTGACAGTTTGACTATTATTAAAAGAGTCAACTTTAATTTTACATAATATAAATGAAGATTTATTGGATTTTTCACTTTTTTTTTTAATGTCCATGGAACCTGAAGAAATTTTTGAAATTTTGGTAATTGTATTATTGATTAATAATTTAATCTCAAGAACAACTATTTTGTAGCTTAACATTCCCTTAAGTTTTATAATTCAACTACCTGCAAATGAATCTGTTGCAGAATACTTTCCAAGAAGCAATAAGAATACATACAAAGAACTAAGAAAGTTACCAAGAATTTTTTTTTTCTTTTTTTAATTTTATTGCGTAAGATTGAAAACTCATACAAACAAATCAAAAATTGGGCATATAATTTTCAGAAACAGACCAACTACATTTTTTTAAAATTGGAAATTTAAATATGAACCCAAAACAATATAACTAATTTTGATTTGAATAAGACAATTCCTAAAAATATTTTGCTTTAGATTACTACTTTGACTGAATTGGCTATAACTGGAATGATGAAAAAAAATTTTAAAAAGTCAAATTTACATAAGCTTTTTTTTGGGTGGGGTAGGGGCTTATCTTTTAATTTTGAAATTCCATAGAGTTAATATCAGCTTTGGGATTGATAGACATTTTTCTACAAGAATCTGTAATGTGAATTAGAAACTTCAGTTAAATCAATGCAAAATGATAATCACCAAGATTTATAAAATGAAGCTTGTAACTGAAATGAAAGCTGTTGCAGATATCAAAAATACGAATAGGAATTTAGCAAAGCCAGACCAAAGCCAGAATTATTTATATTTTATGAATTGCAAAACAGAAAGAGGATTCTAAAGGAAGCAATGTACAAATTATTGTTGATTTGGCAAACACTCACAGACACTGGCATTTTAAGAGCAGCTGAAAACTAATAACTAATCTATGTTGTTTTTAATCTGATGATGGAATTCTGATATGTTGCACAAATTAACTATTGTAAAGGTGACCCCAGACGGTCAATCATTTTGTTCAAACAGTTTCGTCAATCCTTGACGCACGCTTCAAATTACCCATCAATCTTTAACCCTAGACGGTCAATCGTTTGATCAAAAGAGTGAGGCAGTCGATTGACGCACGCTTTCAATCTTTTGATCAAAACTCTTGTGCCGAGAGCCTGACTGAGGGAAAGATTGATCAAAACCCTCCTAGATGGTCAAGCGCCCTCTTCAATCATTTGTGTAAATCAAACTTTCTATCAATCACCATCAATGATTGGCTCAAGCACGAAACGGGTTCCTAAACGGCCAATCATGCTTGACTCAATCGATTGACGAAACCGTTTGATCAAAATATTGACCGTCTGAGGCCACCTTAATGTCTATAATTTCATTACTTGCCAAAGATCTTGAGAAACTAATCCTATTTAGACTAAAACTTCTTAAATATCATCAAGATACTGAATCATAACACTTTGAATCAGCAAAGCAATATCTTAATTTCAGCTTAAGATTTCTGTTTGAATTAATTTGACAATGTGGTTACGACACACAAAGTACTTCTGAATAACTCAGAAATCTCTTTCATTAGCTGTATCATGAAGCAGTAATACTGAAAGAATTTCTGAATTGTAACTTTCGAAGACATGCAGAGAAGGACATCTTCATTGGAGATATTTAGAAAGAAGTGAAAGAAAAACTATAATGAATTATCAATTTATTATATATTTTTCTTTTTATTTCATTTTAGTACAATCCTAGTGAATTAAGATGATTTTATAGCTATATAGTAGGATCATAAAAGCTAAAAAGCAAATACAGTAAAACCCCGTTATTACGCTCCCGCTTATAGCACTATCCCGTTCTTTACGCTCCTTTTATACAGTCCCTAGAATTTTCTATATATCTCTGTATACTTTTACCCTCTTATAACGCTTCAAATCCCGCTTGTAGCGCTTTTTTATATCGGAAATTTTGTTTCAAAAAGAAATGTAACACTGTAAAGATTCTTTTTTTTTTCCCCCGGCAGGAGGCAATCTTTGAACTCTGAAGTGCGGGTCTGTGATACAGTTGTGCAAAATGTCGAAGCGGAAATCCCTTTCTATAAGTAAAAAATTGCAAATTCTCCGTAAATACGACGAGAATTCTACAGAAGTCAGAAGGATTTCGCAGAATCTCTAGGAATCCCCTCGTCCAGTCTGCAAACAATAACGAAAAACAGGATGCAATTACCGATGCAGCGAATGGTTGTTGCAAACGTAAAAAAGTAGTGTGCATTAAATCTGCTCCGAAAATATATTAGTATTGCTGCTAGTGGTGTATCAATTGACGTTAATAGTTACCTGAACGGCATTGAAAATGTCATAACTCATAACAGTACCACACACACACGGTAAACCACAATCAAAGTCTTTTTAATAGGAAATAAGCTCATATTTGCACTATATCTATTGCAGAATCATGTATGTTGCCTGTAAAATGGTCTCCACATCTTTCCCCATCTCATAAATCATTTCCCGTCTATAGCGCTATCCCGCTTATTACGCTTGTAGGTCATGGTCCCTTGACGAGCGTAATAACGGGGTTTTACTGTATTTTAATTATATATTTATTTTATATATTCTCAATGGCACCGACATTAAAATATGCATAGAAAGATATTTTGATCCAAAACTACATGGGATCTATTTGATAGTCGATCTTATTATGGCTCAAGTCTTATTTAAAAAAAAAATCTGCATTGCCATGCTTAAACTTAGAAACTGCTCCCTTTTGAGTTAATTAGTTCTAAAGAAACAGCTCTGTGAAGATAATGGCAAATGAAAACTAAGCATTTTTGAAAATTAAATAAAAACAGATAATTAAAAAGATGCAGCTTCAAATCATGAATCGTGTTAGATGCCAAAATTACTATTCCCTGCATTTCAAATTAATTAAACAATGAAGGGAAAAGGGAAAATCAATTAAAGTTTTTTAAAAAAAAATGCCAACATTTCAAAACAATTTCAGTTTAGATTATCCATCTCCAATAAAAAAAGTTATAGGCATAAAAAGACTTATATACATTTCATTCCTACTGTATAATAACATTTTGTATCTATCTAATGGCCAAGTATAATGTCAAACAGCAGAAATTTATTTGCAGCCACCTCTGATATTTTGTTTACTTCAAAATGTGTTTTGAAAAACACCACATTCGCTACTACCTAATGATCAAACTTATTTTCATCGATGAAAGGTACACCTCTGTAACAATCATTCTTAGTTCATTGTCAAACTGAAAGTTACCAGAAATTTAGGAGGTGTGGATAATTTTAAAGATGACAGAATTGAAGTTCAGTTGCTATCTACTTTCTTTTACTGTAGGTATTCCTACAGTTAAAAAAAAAAAAAAAAAAATCTGAAAAAATTCTTTTTTAAAAAAAAAGAAAAAAGGGATTCTTTACTGCCTAGACCACCATTATTCTTATACAGTAGAATAAACTAGAGTTCAGAAAATTATTTCGTATTATATACTCTTTTAATTTTATTTTCCTTTTCCATAAAGTTAGTATTCTAACCTTACTGCCTTCTTTATTTGAAATCCAGAATATACTGATGATGAACATTACAATATCAAACTTTAATATCTAGATAGAATGAGGGAATTTCAATCAATACCTATGACATTAATACTTTGTTCTAAAGTATTAGTGGAAGAAGAACCTTCAAGCCCAACAGTTGTTGTTTCTTGAGATGGAGTGCTATTACTTGTCTTAGTTTCTAAAATAAAATACAAAACGAATTTTTATCTTAACAGAGTTAATAAAAATTATCAATGCCAGAAATAAAATAAAATGACATTACATAAAAACACTTCACGCCTAACGGAATGAAGACTGAAGCAGGCCTTCTGAACTTAGTAATTAAAACTGGTCAATGGAAAATTCATTACACAAGACTTCAGATTAAAAAAGATTACTGACAATTAACTTTATTTAACATTATCTGAATTTTTTTTTTTTAAATTCTGCAAAGCATTCTTTAAGAGAAGGAAATAGAATGATAGGTAAATATGCAGAAAGCTATAATTTTGAAATTCGCACAACTAATAGTAAAAACTGTTCATAAATAAACAGAATGAATAGAGGAAATACTGAAGGAAAACCAGCCACACAAGTGCAAACTGCAGCAAGTTCAATTATCTGAGATTCTGATATACTACGATGCTTCAGACCAATCAAATGAATAAACAGGGGAAAGCAAAGTAATGATAAAATGGAATGTAATATTTAAGATAATTGGAAATTTGTTGACAAGAATATATACTGTAAAAGACATAACCAAAATATTAATTTTATATATATATATTTATATTTTTTTTTGAGTTATGTTCTTGAACATACTGCTGGGATATGACCATTGAAGATAATAAATATTTGTCAGTATCACCAAGTGTTGGATTCGCCTAAGTCAATCCAGCCATCTCTCACTTCAAGGAATTACTTTACAAAAGAGCATTTGTGAACATTCATCTTACAAAGCAAGATCTAATTTTAAATAGTTCAGTTCATAGCATATTGAATTTTATATAAAAGTAATAGGGTAACTAAAACGCCACAATTTCATTTCAATTTGAGTGTAAGTTGGCCACAATTATAGAGCAAACTTGGAAAGTAGCAGAAATTGTGACCAATGCAAACCGACTTCATCCTATAAGCAAAATTCAATGTTTTATGATGGTCATACCCTCATTATAATCAATAGCTGTTTAAAATAAAAGCTTCTGTTAACCAAATATTTATTATTGGAGGGATGGCTGTGTTGTAAATTCATCTAAGAAAACTTCAATAATAAAGACTGAAAAAGGAGGACCAAGCAACAAATTGCTTTTGCATTAAAAAAAATAAAAAATAAATATTATATATATATATATATATATATATATATATATATATATATATATATACAAAAATTTTATATATATATTCTTCGAGTCTACACAAAGTCAATTCTACAGCTAAATTCCACCTACTGAATAGTTGCATGGGATCAAGTTAATATTGATTTATTCAAATTAAGGTTTTATTGCAATTAATGCCTACTTAGGTTACTAATGAGGTTTATTAAGTGTTTAATAAAGCATTTTTCAGGACATTTTCTTTAAATTACTGATGCTATTTAATAACTTGTCTTGTGAATTGAAAGAATATGTCGCCTAATATCATATGATCTTTTCAAATTTTCCAATGGATCATTTCTGCTCTTAATTTTCAGATTTGTTGTTTTATTATTACTTTTTCCTTTAATTTTTTTTTTTTTTAATCTTTCTGTTTAATTCAAAATTTAGAAATGCAATATTTTACTGATATGACAATTTATAAGAGATAATAAAACACTAATTATTAAATTAATTTTTAGAGTGAAATTTTTTTTTACAAACAATTAAAGATTTCCATAACATGATACATGTATTCCTCGTCAACTTTCATCGTTTCAATTTAATAAAAACAAAAATTTAATACAGAAATGACTGATCTTACTAAATATCTGTTTCAAATAAATAAATTTAGATTTTTTTTTTATAGATATGTATTCATTAAATAAACTTCATATTTAAAATAATTATTTATTCTATTTCTCTCTTTTGTAATTTTTTTTTAACTAACTCAATTAGACTAACTTAAAGAAAAAAGACTAAATGAACTACTAGGGCAATTTGTTTTCTTTCTTATTTTAGTAAAACTAAAAGGTGGTCCCGACTCAAGCAAATGCAGGCAACTGCAAACCTTTTATATATTTCTTTTTTCCAATGCACCTAAAATTCTGAAAATTTAAAAATTAACTTGGGAATAATAATTTTCAAAATATTCTGCAATTAATTAAATTAAAAACAAGAAAATAGAAATCCCAGATGCTTCACAAGTTTATTTCTAACTTTTCAGAATTTTAGGTGCATTGGTAAAAGAAATACATAAAAAGAAATAAAAGGTTTGCAGTTGCCTGCAGCTGCTTGAGTCAGGATCTTAAGTTAACTGAATAAAGGAATGAAACTGATGCATTATTTAACACAAGACGGTATACTTTTGCAGTACTGCTTAAGGACACTAAAATTTGGCAGTTATTTTTGATCAAGGAAAAACTAATAAATAGAATATTAAAATAACTGGGTATATAGTAGCAACTAAAAGATGACAATGATCATTTCAAACAAATATAAAAAACTAGTAGTGCCATTCATTTACAAGTTTAAGTAAACAAGTGCCGTAACTAACGCTTAAACAAACAGCTGCATGGATGAAAACTTTAAATTTAAGAATACTGTCAGTAATACATTAGAAAACCGCAAACAATGAGGCTTTTTTTCTTTTTTTTTTAAATCAAGTTCTTACCTGAGTCAGATGCAAATGCTTCTGCAGCGGCGCTACCACCTTCAGCATGATTTTCAACACCACTCTGAATAGCTGTTGCGGAACCATTCTGAGATGAAATACCGTTATCACCGAAAGTGATTGCTGCACTTCCATCTGCTGATGTTGGCCCAGTCTGAATAGTCGATGACACTTCCATCGGTGAGATAGAAAATTCTTCTAACTGTACTTCGGGAGTAGTCTGCCTTTCCTGTGTTTGCAACGGTACAGCAGGAGTTGTTGTAGAACAAATTGGGGCGACAGATGTCGGTGTTAATAGGGTTTCTAAATTGCCTGCTACAGTGGTAGTAATGCCAGAACCTGAAAAATAAAGAGGTAGTAATTTTATTTATTTATATATTTTTCTTTTCAGCAAACAAAGAAATACTCTTGCAAAGTACCTTTTTTTTGCTTCCTAGGAAAAAGATATAAAATTGTGGATAATCTAGAACAGAGCTAAAATTTTATATAAATAAAAGGTTTCTATAAATTTGGCAAAATTAATTTCCCTAACCAATCATTTTGATCTCAGATATAGATACTGAATATCCATAGTATCTCCTTTAAAATGCATCTTCTGCAGTTCATTGTACATTCAAAATTAATTTATTACGGTATATACCGCTTATGTTTATATACATTCAACAGAATTCATGCTACATGCCTACAAATTTCAGAAAATGTGTTACAACCCCCTCCCCCAGGGACTTTTTGTTGTGATCATAACTTTGCAGATTGATATAACCCTGATTTAAAAAAATCAAACGGAAGAAAATTGGAATGCCTACTTTCTCCACCATGTAAACCAGCAGACACTTGAACAGCTAGTGGAGTGCTTAGACTAGTGGAGACACTCAGTGCTGGACCTAGTACTTGTTCAACAATGGATTCTGCCAAACGCCCAGCTGTTATCATTGTTGGGCCAGCTAAAATAGAGTAACAATAGTAGATGAATTCAAAAAATAATTTCTTCAATATTAAATTCTACATTATAACCCCAATTTATTAAAATCATTTCAAAAAAAAAAAAAATTGTAGCATAATTCATGTATTATGTATATATTTTTATTGATATCAAAAACAGTGTTAAGGTTATTAAAATTAACTAAATAGAATGCCCTCATCTCTCATAATCATCCATCAAAGGGCCACATCCCTGAATCTGATTTGAAAGAAAAATGGGTAGGCAAAAATGGAGAGGAAAGTTAAGAAAAATATAGGGAGGAATTGGGAGAAAGGAAGGTAGGCAGGTAAAAACCAGATATTCAGGGTCTCCCCTCCGGATTTGTTTCTAATCATTGGGCAATAAGTCAGTTTTATAAAGCTGCTGCCATTTTAAAACAATTTTCTTAATTTTACTATAAAAATTTACTTAAATTTACTATAAACTTACTTGAAAACAGCTTCATTACTTAACGAGTTGATAATTCCATAGGTAAAAAGAAAATAACCTAATAGTAAGTTTTTTGACAGATCTAATCTATTCTTTGCATACTTTAAGTGAAATTTAGTAATGGCTGATATCAAGGGAGTGAACAAAGAACAAATTTGTTTAACTTTAAAATCAACATTTCCATCACATTCTTTAATTTACATATTTAATTCCTTTTTGGAGATAATCTAAAAAAAACAAAAAAAACCAACAAACATCTACGCTGGAGTGAGAGAAAGTATATAAATAGTTTGTAACTTAAAGACTAGTAAGTCACATGTGAAGGGTTATCACACAACCAAATGAACTGGGTAAATAAGATTTTGAATAATGGAGAACAAAAACGGAGTAAAATCAATCTGCAACACACATCATGACAATTTTGTTACAAGTTAAAAAATTTGGGGAAAGATTTGTTTTATCCTTTCTTTAAAAAACAAACTAAAGCCAACTTTTATTTAGGCCTATATTCACTATGTATTTCCTTTCCAGAAAAATCTAAAAAGGTCAACATTTGTTTTTCCTTCTGATAATCATAGACAACGGAGCAAGTAGAATGTGATTTTTGCATTCCTTAGAACAACCTTTCTTGAGTGGAATTTCCAAAAAAATTCATAAAACACTACATAGAAACACTATGCCACATGTTTTCCTGACCACTGAGTGTTAATACTGATTAATGTAATGCATGATATTTGAAGACTTAAGCTAGAAAGAACTTACATAATTTAAGCTTATTCACTTTTAGTGATAAAAGCAGCTTAGAAAAAGAATGAATTCAGTTTACTAGTATGTATGTAGATAAATCGAGTCGAGGAATTCTCTAATTTCCAAAAGAATTTCATAGATGCAGCCGCATCTAGGCAGCAACTTCTGCTACTCAAAAATTTTACTTATCACAATAATAATAATAAAAAAAAAATATTTTGATGAAGTTAAACTAACTATTGATTAGAAAATTTCTAGTAATTTTTACCTTTGAGCAAATTTTAAAGCAAATCTTAAACTGTTCATATTATGAGTTTGAATTAATAATAGAGCAAATAATTATTTATAGAAAAATTTCTCAACTGAGAAATATGATACCAAATTAATCCAATACAGAACTACACTAAAAAAATTAAGTTAAGGATTTTTTATTTTTTTTTAAAGTTAAATGTAAAGTTTTTGTTGTTCGTGGTGCACATCAAGTGCTTCTTCGTGACACAGATATCTATGTACAATGGGATCTCTAAGGGTGCCATCACGGTGAACCCCTAGAAGCAGCCAATGAATTTCCAGGGAACAGATACTGAGGTGGTTTCCCACTGCCTTCTTCAGGAAGTCATTACTGAATGACTCCAGACCTGAAGAAAGATAAAGAAGCAGACAACACAGGAAAGGATTTTTTTTTTTTTCAAACATCAATGCCGCTGCTGAGATTCGAACCCAGGTTCCAACACATCAGAGCCTCATGGCAGCCTAGACCACTAAGCTATACTGGAACTGCTTATTTAAAGTACAAACATATGTATGAATTTATTTTTACTTATTAAGGCTGTCAAAAGGTAAAATCTTTCTTTATGTACTAATTATACTATTATGATTAACACCAAAAAGTGTTAAGTATTTACACAATAAGCAATTTAAATTCGTTGTTGTTGTAATTAATTTTACTAAGTAGGCATTTACAGATTATAAAACGCAAAAGGATCTTAACATGGGACATAGGATTAGTGTATCTTGTTCCTGAAAGCAAATTTGATCGTTTAGACTACAGAAAAAGAACATGGGTTTCCCATAAAATCTGTCCTTTTTATGTGACTCAGAATCTGTAAATGATAACTTCAAAACCAAGGGAAAAAAAGAAACTTCCAAGCAATTGGATGAACGAACTTTTGATAACCAAGAGCTGGAGATTTTAGTAGAAGTAAATCAAGGAATATTAATTGAAACCATCATGATTAAAATAAATCATTAAGGTTACGTTTTCACATTTCCTCCATTACCCAATTCCCTACAGCAAGGAGATATGCCTACAATCTCAAATTTCTGCTTTATAATTAGAAATTGATTTGCAACAAAGCAATTAATAGTGAGAACCTGTGAATTTAAGATGGGCACATAATAGGATACACCCTTTTAATAGTGGATAATTCAAAATAACTAAAAGGCAATGATAAAGTTATTGAGTGAAGTATCGAAATAGTGACGGAAATGCTCAATGTTTAACTGCACACTTTTTTTAATTTCCTTCTTATTTGCAAGAAGTTTCTCCACAGAATATTTATGACAAATTAAATAGCTTATCACTAAATATGTGGGTTATTTTAAATTATTTCAAAACAGCACAAACCTTGAGATATAACAGCATCAGATGCTGATGTTATCATAGGAGAAACAACCGCTGGCGAACTGGTGGTATCAGGAATGCTTCCACTGTCAGCAAGGGTTATCTGTAAAGTAACAAAGCACAGTTTTAAATAATAAAAAAAAAATATTGCAAAAACAATGGTAGTTATGGTCGTTTTTGTAAATGGGTGGTATGAATATTTTAAAATTAAGGGAAAATATTATTGTTGCGGCTTGAAATTGAGATAAAGGCATTAATTATTAACAATTCATGCAAATGCAACGATAATTTATCCTTTGTCAATGTACACTGCTTTCTGATATATTATTCAAGTGGCCATCATGACAACAACAATCCACGATTGATTTGATGGAGAAAAGTTTTATGGTGGCCAACCATATATACAAATGATTCCTAAACTGCAATGATTGTAAACATTAGGCCTTAATTAATCAAGTTTTCCCCTATAGATATTTACACTCCATGTTTCTTCTTCGAATCCAAACAAGTTAGAATTTGAAGAAAAATTAGGCCTTAATGCTAAACTTGTTGACTGAGTAATATCTCTTTGAATATTAAAGCCCCCCCCCCCCCCCCCTCAAGAAAGCATAAGGGGATTTGGAAGGGGAGGGTAGAGACTGCACTTAATCATAAGTTTACTTCCAGGCATTCTATATTTTAAAGGAGAAGCAGGAGGACAATGCTTTAATGTACTCATTTTATTTTGACTGGGACCATACCAAAGATTTATTCAATATTAGTAAACATTACCTCCATATCATTTTGTCCATCATTAAACACTATTGTTTTGTTTCCTTCTTCATCCGTTTTTTCTTTTTCTCTCTTGTCTTTCTTTTTAGCTTCTTCCTCTTCATTCATCTTCTGGCGTTTCTCCCTTCTTTCAGTTAATTCTTCATCTCGATACTTCTCCAAAACATTAATGATTTGGAGTTTTATGGCTTTAAAATTAGAAGTAAAAAGGTTTTAAAATAAAAATATAACCTAATATTTTTATCAAAAACCAAACATAAAATGACAATTCTATTTAACTTATTATTTATTTATTTTTTAATTCTTAGTAGGTAATTCATTTACTGATTTAATAAAATCCTACCCCAAAAAAATGAATATTAGAACCATAAGCCTGCCTTTGTTAAAAATATCAAACAAAACTAAAACTCTCTTTCTTCAGGGTGTCTACAAAATCTGAATAAAAATATTTCCTGATTTCATGAACAATTTCTTTTAAAATTCCCTGATAAGAGAATTTTGGACGGTTTTTTTTTACCCTCCAAACCGATCTGTTCAACCAAAAAAAAAAACAAAAAACCCCTCTAAACAGATCTGTTCAACCAAAAAATTTCCCTGATTTTAATAATTGCAAAATTCCCTGACAATTCCAGGTTTTCCCGGTTCTGTAGACACTCTGTTCTTACCTTTTGGGGGATAAAAAACACTATTCAAAACCAATTTACACAAACCAAGCACAAAATGTATCAGAAAGACAACAGGATAAAGATTGTCTGGGTTGTCATCTTTTTTTCCTCTGCCTACTGAGTCCTTAACTTATCCGATTTATTACCCAGTTCAAATGAATAATAATAAATCTCAAAAAAAAAAACCGATATTAATTATGATTTCTTTTAATAAACAAATTATATATATAGTTTTTGTGCATGGCAGGTTAAGAATTAAATACAACAGAAATAAAAAAAAAAAATGAAATCTCAAACTTGTTTTATTTCATGGAAACCAAGGAACACAAATGCTTTAAAACATTCATTAGCTCAATGTACAAGTGCCCAGATAGATGCCTTGATATACTGTGCATATGCTTAATACAAGTGTGTGGGTTAAGTGGAAAAGTAATGTGTCATACATAAATATTCTTGTCTACTGAAAGGCCCTCATTTTATTAGCTTATTTACTGAATGACCCTCACGTAATTGTTATTCAGTATTAAAACTAAGTGTGCTTCGTCGAGGAAAATGAGCAAACAAGCAGCCAAAACCAATAGAATCAAATCCACCTGGAAAAACATAAAATTAACTAACAGAAAGGATCATAATGCCTTTTCATGGGCAGAATTTCACCATATGAAATAAAATAAAAGAAAAATAATTGAAAAATAGAAAGAAAAAAAAAGGGGGGGGGGGCCCAAGATACTAATATATTTTAAGTGACCACTGGGTACCAGTTCAAGGCGGGCGGGCGTCGGGCTGACCTCCAGACCTCAACCTAGTCCCGTTGGTCACGAAACGCCGGGACCTTAAATCCCGCGAGCCCTTGAGCCTGCACAGGCATGTCGTGGCATCCTTTAACTTTTTAACTAACGCTAACGAATTTTTAAACTTATATGAGTAGTTTCAGTAAACTAAGTACAATTATTTATATTAATTTTAGAACTGATAGAATATTCGATTTCAATATCATGACAATTAAGAATTTGAATAGAGAAATTGATTGGATTTTAATGAAGACTATTTGAAAACGCATATAATAGTGATCGTAGTATAAATAAACTGTACTACTTTACTATCTACAATTTGTTTTAGTGTCTAAAATGGGAAGGCTGATATCTAATTTCTAGTATTTTATTTTTGTCAAGGCAAAGGTATTTCTTCATTACTGATTCTTTATGCAAAATCAACTAATACAGGGTGTCTAATTAAAGTTTACCAATTCCACGCACTCTACAGAAACTACTACTTATCGGAATAGCACCAAATTTGCAGCAAGTCATAATATGATCCCATGGGAAGGACATCATTGAAATACAAAATTAGTTACCAAAATCACCACCAAGGGGGCATTTGTAGGCACGTATTATATTGTGGCAATTTTGTTGGAGTCGTGGTTCCTGGAAGAAGGTAGAACGAGACTGATGCTGGATATAAACGGGTTCTCTTTTATTGAGGGAGAGCAAGGGTTTTTATAGCTTTATTTACAGTGATTGCCGATTGGCTGGAGAGCTTTAACAGATGATTGGAAGGTTTAAATAATAACTGAAATTAACAGAAGGATTTAAATTAAGGTGCATGATGGGAGCCCTTCCAGCCGTTGGGATTTAAAAGTAAACAAAACAAATAACCGTTACCAGTTGGAATTTGAAATTGTACAAGTGATTTTGATTAGATAAATAAATGAATAAGTTAAAATAGAACACATAGGATAAATAAATAAAAAATAAATATAAATGTAAAAACTCATCACAATATCAGAAATGCAAATTTCCATTAGCACATCATCCCTCGAATCACTAAGTAACAGCCTCATGCGCGTATTCATTCGCATTTTGTGTTCAACTCAGATTGATGCTAAGTTTACGAGAACGTACATTACTTGTGAAATTGTTTTACCAAAATGGGAATTCTGCACCAGAAGCTTTGCAAAGGTTTAGGTCGTTAAAAGATATTCAACAAGGTCCAATGACTGCAAATAGGTTATGAAAAATGATCCTCAAATTTGAAGAAACAGGATCATTGAATGTGCAAGCCGGAAGAGAATGAAAGGCCTGTTGCCCCTCAGGTGGTTGACGATGTAGCGAGCAAAGTGGAAGAGGACGATGTCAAATCTCAGGATGTAATCATTTATAGTAATATTAAGTTGCAAAACACCAAATAATTAAAACGCACCTGTTACACAATCATGAACACTATCTCCATCCAGTACACGTGATTCTTCTGACCAGCGAACCAATGCAGACGGTATGCTTGCAAGCGTACCTGGAACACCACCTCCTAACATGGCACTCTGGTCCTGGTGAAAAAAAAAA